>JACXGI010005446.1:28117-47027 GCA_016801175.1 Esox masquinongy | reverse complement strand
ACACACACACACACACACACACTCACACACAGAGACACACACACACACACATGCTCCCTCAATCTCTAATACACACATGCATTGTGAGACATTAGATAAACTATAAACACCCCCCACCATACAGCAACCTCCACCTCTTCACACTCTTACCTACAGCGTACAATACAGGTCTCCCATCCAGAAGACAAGCACACACACACGCACAGACAGAGCACTATTTTTAAAGTGGGAGCATGTGTAAGCACATTTCCAAGCCCCATGAAAGGTACCATCGCTCACAAACCTCTGCTCCTCCCAGCGGGGTAACTGCTTTGGCCTCCCCGGGCAAGGCCTCCCTGCCGCCGGCTAAAAATACCGCCAGCACCCGGGCCGGGCGGGGAGTGGAACTGTACTATGCATCGCGCAGCCAGACTCACCACTGTCACGTCGTCTTACACGGGCACACCCTCTCGTACACATACCTCCAGGCCTTCCGAGACGTTCACGCCGCACACTCACAGCTCAGAGACAGAGACTTAGCTTCCACTGAGAAAATACACGGGGCCCGCTCGGTGCCAAAACAAGCCCCCAGCAGCCAATACAGTAACAACTTCAGGCCAAATGATCCACCCTTAAAAGAACAATCCTTAACACAACCGTACTGCTTGACTCCTGGGTGGACGGGCAGAACGGAACACTGTTACACGGCTCACCATAGTTTGCCAAGGATTATGGCTTTACACAAGCACTGCTAAATGGCAGAAAAATGAATTTGCTTCTATAAACAGGAATGTGTAGCACTAGGCAGCAGGCCCAGATGGTAGAGAAGATATAGAGTAACTCTGTGTGTTGTTAAATACAAGGACATATTACTGGGAAGGAGTTTGTCCATTCTCCGGGTACTAACCTTGACCTGAGTAGCTTGTGGGCCCTGCGCAACCTCTAAAAAATGCTGGGTTGTTTGGATGACTAAACTGCGGGGTTGTAGGCTCAGTTGGGTTGGTTTCTGTTAACACGGCTGGGCTCTTGGTGCTGGGTTATTGATGCTGGGCTATTGAGATATGTCCAAGTGAAATCCAAAGACTAAGGTGTGGCTTTGTATGGCTCTGGCATTCAGATTTCAGATTCAGCATTTTTTTTGGGCTACTTTGGCCACAGAGAAATTGGAAACTAAAAGTAATATGCATCTCAACATTGTATCTCAGTGTTTGGGTAAGTAAGTAGTAATGTCATTAATTGCATATTTTAATTGGTGACATGCAACAATATTGAAGGATATAATAGGCCAATATTTGCAGTGCAATAACTGCATGAACTGGAATTGCATTTACTTTCATGTGTGACTATGGGATCAACCTCAAGGCCACGCCCCAACTATGTCATGCCCCCTATAAACAACCTATGGATTACATTATGAAGACCCAACTGTTAAGTCAAACCATCTGATGGCTAAAATAAAGATGGTTAAGTTAACCCAATTTTTAGTAGTCCAAAAACCCCAACCGTGAGGTAATCATGCCACCCAGTTGGATCAAAAATAACCCAGATTGTCTACCGTCCAATAACCAGTCTGGGTTGCATATTAACCCAAATTCCGTTGATTTTACCACAGCATATATTTAGAGTGTGTTTCATTAATGTCATATTGAACCAGGACAATCAGTGATATAACTGAGAATAGCCACACTATTTATATAGCCATATTTTTTTTTTCCTGAACAGTCAATATTTTAACTTTAAATTCCATATTTACTATTCCTTTACTTATATTTTCTATCAAAACAACCAAGTGGAAGAAATGGGGGGAAAACACAGAAGCAGACTTAACAACTCACATTCGACAATTCGTTGGTCATATGAAATTGAAAATGGCAGGATATGTTGCTAAACTTTAACAATAATAATTATATATATAATTGCTGTAGGCCAATCATCTCAATATATATATATATATATATATATATATATATATATATATATATATATATATATATATATATATATATATATATATACATAGAGAGAGAGAGAGAGAGAGATTGAGATTATACATACATATATATATATATATATAATTAAAAAACGAAGTTGTTTTTAGGTGCGTGGATTCTGAAGACAAGAGGTCATGATGACACGTTTTCAGGGGATGTATAATTACGTGGAAAAACAACATAGCTTAACTTTTCCAGTGTTAAAGTAAGCCCACGATTCAAAAAGAAACAATAAAATGCACAAAAAAATATATACATAAGCCTAAGTAAACAAAAGAGCATTCATATGCTTTATAAGCAACACTTGAGATCTCAACAATCTCAAAAAAATCTATAATAATTTTAAAATTGTTGAAAATTACGATGTTGTCCCAAACTCTGTGCCTTCACCATAAAATGAACCACAATAGGACTTGACAGTTAGTCCAAGTTAGTGTATGTGTGTGTGTGTAATAAATTGTCATTATCAGATTCATTACGTGTATAATAAATATGAATAATTATTAATACCATAATACATAATTATCGTCATTATAATTAACATTATTAACCTCAACATCATGAGAGAAAGCATAAAAACTGACATAGTCCTCATGAAATAAGCTTTTAAAATGTACTTTCATATTCTTTTGTCACCCTTACAATATATGTAGGCCTATATACTCTACATCACCGCTTGACATCTCCTGAACTAACCACAAAGCACAAATAAATAAATAAATGAAGAAATATATAAATATAATATTTGGGCTAAATAAACAATTCTAAAACCTACTTGCAGTAGTAAAATGTCTACCTTTATTGCCTAGGCCTCTTTTCCGTATGTATTCTGTTCTATTCACCAGAACACAGCCTCTGTCGATTTAGAAAAAAACATAGCCTAACAGTCATATCAAACCTGCACAAATCTTTTTTTAGAAATCAGTATTATCAAATAAATGTGCCCTACAAATATGTATACGCCTAAATTACTTTTGCGGACAAAGCAATAGGCCTAAAACAAGCAAAATGTATGTAGCCAAGCCAAGTACCTATTGTTTGTACTACACTCATAAAAGGGCATAAACCATATGTTCGCTACTTTTTAAAAATGTAAAATAAATTGAGAGAATTTGGCTTGACCCTTAAAGTTTTCTTTATAAAAAGGTCTTCAATATAGTTGCCGGCAGAAAGAAAGGGAGGGTGATCCTAACATAACCAGGCGATGATGAGACGGTGCCTCAAGCACAAAAACTGTATCAAACAGAGAGACATTTCTTCTCTTCTCTCCTCTGTGGAGCATGAGTTTCTATTTCAGACAGAAGTGCTTTCTTTTGATGCTTCTCTTATAACAGATAGGAACTGAGTGCGCGTGAGGCTTCACGAAGAGAACGGCTCGATACTGACACTCTCTGGCAGACAATTCGGTGTTGAGGACCGCTGAACGATAGGAGACTTAAAATAAGTTATTGGCTATATAAGGCATATAGAAAATCGCAGACGTATAAATACTAAATACAGTGATTGCCATCGTGTATATTGTTAAAATATTTTCTGAACACAATGTTCCTCTGTAATAGGCATATTACAAAGGAATATATATGTCTTCTGCCTTGAAGTTTGCATAACAGATAACAGAACAAAACTTCAATGAACATGTATTAAAAACTTCCCAAACAAAAGGCTAACATAAAAACAGAATGACTTGGCATAAATTATATCTGCAGTGTGCATGCCGAGGACTGCATTATTTGTCATAATATAGCTTTGTGAGCCACCGAAAAAGTGAATTATAGTGAAATAAAGTGAAGTAAAGCACAGAAAGTAAAAGGAGACGTCGATAATAACGTCCTTTACAATCGAAAGTTAAACGGCCATTAAAATGTTCAACGTTTGTAGAAACAAAAAACGATTAATTGTTTTGGAATAATGCCCATATTGTCCACAACCCCATTCATTTTAATGTAATCCCATCTTTAAAATAAAAAAGCGGTGACTTCGTAATCTCGGAGTTGGTCTTATTAACCGTTGAAAGCCTAGCCAATGGCTTTTAAATATTAGATACGACCATACAGGCGAACACAGGCCAATGCAGGAACCCGTTAATGCAATAATTTGTTCCCGTTATAATACGTTAACCATGTAAGGTCGGTTGAACTAACAGGCAAATGTAGCCTATGCACAAAAACAGATATTGTTTGATTTCTCCTAAACTTTGACCTCTTGCGCTACACGGCCGATGGGCCTAGCCAAATCTGACCTTTGAGCACTAGGCTATTCGTTGTTAATTGTGAGACCATTACCATATTCCATACCCGATGTTCAGATATGTTTATAGGCTCCTTAAGCTAAAGGTGGTCACATTTTGATAATGCTATGTGCATTGTTGACTATCACCACGTTGTTGCAACCAAGAATTAAGGGCAAATTATGTCTAGTGCCTCATGTTTTTAGTTGTGTAGCCTGCCTTCAGTGTCTTAGACCTAAGCTACTCACGTCGATTGTTTATAAGCCTAGGCCTATACACAGTATAATAATTATGTTACTTTATCACCATATTAAAGCGTTATTATGTTGATGTTTTTTAAATTGCCTACTTCGAATTAAAGGTCCGAAGATTAACGTATCCGAAGTCTGTTATTTCCCAAAACAAGATAATAATAACAGGTCAATAAATTGTTTCATTTTACGGACCTGAACTTTATTCGGCTCTGTATGGCTATTGAGCGGACAAGTAGACCTACATATAATCAAAGTGCAACTACAAAAGAGCCTTGTTTGTGGTACTGTAGGCCAATCATCTCAATTGCTCCCGTGTGTGTGTGTGTGTGTGTGTGTGTGTGTGTGTGTGTGTGTGCGTGTGTGTGTGTGTGCGAGTGTGCGAGTGTGCCTGCGCGCGTATGTTCGCGCGTGATAAACAACCTGCCTAAAATGTCCTATTCAAGGAAAAGTAGCCAATCCGTTAATCAATAGAAATATCCTAGAGGATGAGTGCCTGCAATCAGCACACTATGGGATATCTATCAGTCAAACTGTGGTTCGAGTACATCCTCATAAAGGGATCTGATATCTAATAAACTATCCATTCAAATGAATAGGCCACTAGTTCATATGAATATGATATTATTCGTTTATTTAACATTTATTTTAGCAAGGGAGGACGCATTTTCTAAGACACATATAAAGTGTGACTAGTTTAGGCAAGGCTGAGCCGATGTCCACCGCCTGCCCCACCGCCTGCCCCGCGCACGACAACCCTCGGACAGCCCGCCTGCCTCTACTCCAGATTGTTACGGGACAACAGCATACATGCACATTTGTGAGTAGTAATACCAAACATCAAAATCCCCACTTCTGCAACCGTATTTTAAAATGTGCTATTCTTTAAATGTGGGAGAAGAATCCTGGGGTAGTAACCGTTAATTCCAACACAGACCCAAGGGCACCCCAGTGTTAACTGTCTAAAGAAGATTACCGTGATCCGACACCATCAAATACCAGTTTCCACCGATTTAGCAGCCGGCCAATAACTCTTAATGGGGGTAACTCAGCACGAGTTCCGTACATCAATCCCTAAATAGCATTACATCCAGCTTCGATCCACACAGATCAGTGGGTAATTACACGATTATTTAGAAATCTGCTCAAATAGCCATGACAGTTTTTTTGCACATTATCAATATATCTAACATGTCCTGTCCAGTCCATCCACAGCATCAGTGCTGTCAAAACCACCTTAAATTTATGGGGTCCAGACTGCAAGACGAGCCTCTGCAGCGCAAGGCTTTCCCCTCTCGCAATATATCTCTTCAGTTCCGACTGAGCTCACTCATTCTTACCTTCATTGGACGGGTGGATGATGAGATGTGCTGGGCTAATAAACAACAAGATAAACAGTAAAATGAAAAGTAATAATGTTTTCGCGCGCGGTTCGCAATCCATGACGGTAGGCAGTTCAGAGGGCAAGGCAGCGCGAGGTACATAACTCCATGAAGCATGCGCCACTGAATGATGTGAGCTCTCTCTCCCGTTCAGGCACGAGGCTCCGGTTCAACTCGGCTCCGGGGCTGATGTCAACTTTGACACCGGAGAATGAGGAGGAGTCAGTTCTCTCTCTCTCTCTCTCTCTCTCTCTCTCTCTCTCTCTCTATCTCTGTCTGTATCCGCGCTGAAATGAACGGAGACTGGCTGGAGCGGGAGGCTTCCGTTTTCCGCAGGGTCCTAAAGAGCATATTCGTATGTAAAGAGACGCTCAAGTTCACAAGAGGTAATTTTCTCCTAGAGATAATCATCAGAGTGCAGCCGTCTTCTAGCATTCCATCTCCCAAGCCATAGCCCTAACAAAACAGTGCTGTTTTTTAGTACTGACCAGAGGCGTTACTAGGATCAAAATACATTCAGGGCTTAGCCCCCCCCCCGCCTGGGACAGAAAGTACAGGGTTTTAAATGTACTTGAGGAAAATTTCGATTTACATGCTAGCGGCCTACATGTCTACATTGTCAGGGAAAGTTCAGGGACTATTTTTTTTTATTTATTTTTTTTGGTCAATTTGAGATCCTGGGCTATTCATAAAAGAACCGGGGCTAAAGCCCCGGATGCCCAGGCCTAAGGCCGCCACTGTTACTGACCCCACGATTTAAATGAAAACAGATTGATGTGTGAAGGTGTATGAATACATTTGAATTAACAGGGAAACGGCTAAATAAATATGTAAGTAAACTATATGTCTAAAGCTTTCAATATACATCCAATATTTTGGGGGCTTTACTCTTCAGGTCTTTGATGTAGCCTAACACATCTGATTACTCACTAAGCCTACTCAGTTGAATCAGGTAGTGCTGCTTGAGCTAGAACAACAAAGCCTTTGGGTCTTCAGGAGCGGGTTAGAGGGCCTTGTTGTGGTGGCGTGGTGTAGCATGTCCTGTGTGCTGAGGTCTCTGGCACTCTCTGATCCATAGTGACAGGACTGGCCTGCCATGACATCACGCACACACACCCACACCCTGAGATCCCAGCCCAGGACAGCTGCAGTGTGTGTGTGTGTGTGTGGGGGGGGGCAACAACAACTAAAGACTACTTAATGTTTTAGTTTTGACACATTTCTGTTGTGTTGTATATACTTTTGACAATGAAAATCCATGATTTATATAGCACTAATTTATTTAATTAATGTTTTCATACTAACCAATTTATCTAAATTGATTTTAGCTTAGTAATTAATGGTTCAGTACCAAAACAATTTGGAGCAGTTTCCCTTCCCGTGAGTATTTCATTTATAACTCTCAAGATATCTATAAATTCAATGGTTGGCTCTGGGCAGGGTATTAACAGTGTGTGACCTGAAGATTTAGTGCAGGTTTAAGACATGTCCCCACTGATCATAAATTACCCTTTACATACACCTCCCTAACTCACTTACACAAGCGTAAGACATTAATAATCGATGGAAATGGATATCTAGGAATTTCAGTGAACAGTACTTGTCAAAATGTTTTTTTTTCCATGGTTTAGGTACATTGACATGGTTTAGGTACATTGACTGGCCAGTTTAATACGGACTACACACGTCAATTGAAAATCAGTAAAATAACCATTAATTATTGTTCAATATATTGAATTTTTCCGGAATTGTTATTTACTAATTTATATTATATATATATATATATATATATATATTAAAATACCTATATTCGTATAGGCTATATATTTACATTTAAATAACATCTGATTTGTCATGATATTACAAAGGATTGAATTAAATTAAATTTTGTCATATATTTTAAGTGTAAGACTGAGGATGAAATATCAGATGTTTATGGTATGTGACTGATGCTACGTTTCAGTCAATACTGTACAACTCCTGCTAATCATAATCAATCTGTTTTCTATTGGAGTTGGCCTAGCGACAGCAGGAGAAAGAGCTATCATTCCTCTGTTTAGCCTTCCCCTTGATCATAGTAAACCAAAACTGTTTTTCTTTTCACTGAATGTCGGGTTGTCCTGAACTCCCTCCAATGGAAGAAAGCAGCAGCTATAGGGGAATATTGATTCTGAGAAGCAAATGAAAGCACTGATGTGGCCTGACGTGCTGCGCTGAAGCTTCTAATGGACAAAACAGATGTGGCTTATTAATATCAGATTTGCCGGTGAGCTACTTACACGATGTTCATGCAAATACGCTGCATGTAATGCCAATGTAAACAAATACATGCCACATTTACGGCAGTTCCAGTGCCCTCTGCATCTCTGTGGCCACCAGCTGTGCATTCTTTAGAAACATACTGCTGATCAATGGGCAGCCTTTTAGGCAGGCTGGGTACTGAGCCCTTTGGTCGATGCTCCTCACACTCATCATGCCAAGAAGAATGTCTCATTGTCAATGTCACTCATATTTTTTCTACAGACAGTTTTCACATCTGGTAGAGGCTGCTTTTCTCGGCTTTACTTGTGGCCACCCAGTAGAGCAGAGTCATTGCTTTAAATGAGATTATGTTCATAGTCAACAAACGTGGAAAATAAAAGGTATATATATATAGTTCAGTAAAATGAAAGAATTGGTCAGGGGTATGAGTATATATATATATATATATATATATATATATATATATATATATATATTATTATTATTTTTACTTTTGCCTGGAACTGAATCATACATTCACATTCCATTGTGCTTGATTTAAAAAAAAAAACAAGTTTCAAGGTTTATTTGTCAGATGCACTGAACAACACAGCATCATCCTGCTCAATGCAATACTTGTGACATGGCACCCAGCAGCTACTTAGTGAGAGTTAATAAGAAGAGTATATAAGCAAAAATATAGCCTGACAGTAAATAATAATAAAATAAAGCAACAATATACATAACACTGTACACTAGCAGCAGTTTAAAAAAAGAGTACTGTAAACTAGCAGCAATCTGGGTAGTATTATTGAACATTTAGATATGGCAGTATGGCAGCAATATACATAACAGTGTAAACTAGCAGCAATTGGTAGCGTTATTGAATATTATAAATGCATATGAGTGCAATAAGCTTCTGAATGGCGGCATAGCACACTATAGCGACGTAGTGAGAATTTAAGAAGAAAAATGTACACACAGTAAAAATGTTGCACAAGGATTAAGCAGTATACATAAAACTGTACATAACAGCAGTTTAAAAAAGAGTAATGTAAACTAGAACTCTTAAACAGACTCAAAATCACACTCAATACACTCAAAATCAATTATTGTAAAGTGATATTAGTTTTTTGTTGGGAAATGTTAATTAGACAAATAAAAAATAAAACCTAATACTTGCATAAATATTCCCTGTTTACAGTTACCTTACCAGTGGTCTCCACCTATTAACCAATAAAGTTTCTGCAACATTTTCTGAATGAAAACTCCACTACTGAAGGATAGTTGGTTAGGCTGTAGAAAAATGCATTCTACAGAAGTTAGTGATAAAGTCATACAAACTCATACATTAGTAAAAAGATAGAAAATAAAACAAAAATTGTTGATATCCCAGTGAGTACAGTTGGATCAATAAACAGGTTTTGGAAGCTTCATCACATGCCCCAGCCAAAAATAGTCTTTCCCTCAAAACATGCCATTCAAACCAGAAGGAGATTTATGAGGGGAGCAACAGAGATAACAACAATCACTTTGGAGGAGCTACAGAGTTCAGTGGCTGGTACTAGAATAATGGTGCACCGGTCAAACGTAGCAAAAGCTTTTCATTTAACTGGGCTGTTTTGAAAAGTGTGCAGAAAGAAACCCCATTGTATGAAGTTTTATTTGAGTACTCTATTTGTAACTTGCACCAGGTCATCATTGCAAATAAGAATTAGTTGTCAAATGTTAAAAAAATAAAAATAAAAAATAACTTCAGACACTGTTTGAATGCAGTTATATACTTAATAAAATACTTGCTGTTAGCGGTTATTTCAGCATAATGTGACTCTACCAAATATTTACGAGTGGGGGTTGAATACTTGCGAGCAACATAGTTATATTTTTTCTCACGAATATTTTGAGACTTAAAACCAATATTGTAACCTTAAAATAACTGATTTTGTGTGTCAGTGTTTTAAAAGAAAACATGAAACAGAACAACATTTCAATGCACCATTTTAATTCAGTAAAAGGAGAGGTAGTTTTATAAATACTCTATATACTGTATATAATGGATATAGTGCTGTTGGTGATTTAAGGTACTGTATCATGTAAGACGTTATGTGACAGTACTCAAGCAACACAATATTGAGCTTGTTCCTCAAGCAAGGTTCGCACCAGTTTTGTTCCATCTCTGGTTGTAAAAGGAGCCCAGAGTTGGACGGTTTTCTTCTAAACAGTATCAGTGGTATTAAGAGTAGCCAGAAGGCTTCTGTCTGAGTTAGTCTCAGTCTCGGCTGTTGGTTTCAGAACGGGAATTTCTGTGACAGGAGGACTGGGCCTAAGCCCAGATTCCCCACAGGGACATTCCCATACCACACACTCCACACCCAGCCTGGCTGCTCGATTCCATCAGATTCCTGATCTGATTGCCGGGAGAGGCAGAAACCGATAGAGTCAGGCAGGAGTAAAGAGAAGTGGAAAGGAAGGAAAGAGAGAGAGAGCTGGACTGCCAAGTAGGGGACCCCAACAGAACAATCTGCTGAGCGCATAAACATGTTTGCCTGCTTTTTTGAGAGGTGCAGAACACACATGCGTGCATGCACACACACACACACACACACACATGCTCATACGCACACAGAGCAGCTTAGTGTCTGAACAAGGAAGCCAAACATCAGAGCTGGCACAATTTGAAGGAGCGAAACAACATTTGGTTGTCTTGATGGTGTTGAGCTTCCCTCCGCAGCTCCATGTGTGCTGCTTATTATAGCATGTGAAAGTGTCATGAGAAACCTTCAGATGGTAAACGCACAGTGGAATGTCAAGACATGAACACATCCTGAGCTGTCTGTGCATCCCAAACCTAATGTTTTATTGACCCTGGTGGTATGAAAGGGTATACATACATGGGTTATTTTCAAAACGTGTCAGGCCAGGTAGTCCTGAGGCATGACCCAAGAGCTCAGGTCCCCCTGAGAGTCATCAGGATAAATGGAGGATACCCCAGTATAGAGGATACCCCAGTGGAGAGAGGATACCCCAGTGGAGAGATTATACCCCCAGTGGAGAGAGGATACCCCAGTGGAGAGAGTATACCCCCGGTGGAGAGAGGATACCCCCAGTGGAGAGAGGATACCCCAGTGGAGAGAGTATACCCCCAGTGGAGAGAGTACACCCCCAGTGGAGAGAGGATAACCCAGTGGAGAGAGTATACCCCCAGTGGAGAGAGGATACCCCAGTGGAGAGAGTATACCCCCAGTGGAGAGAGGATACCCCAGTGGAGAGAGTATACCCCCAGTGGAGAGAGGAAACCCCAGTGGAGAGAAGATACCCCCAGTGGAGAGAGGATACCCCAGTGGAGAGAGGATACCCCAGTGGAGAGAAGATACGCCCAGTGGAGAGAGGATACAGAGGTCAGTCTTCAGTAAACACTTAAAGGTGCTGAGTCTGCTTCTAGCACATTAATTGGCAAATCATTCTACAAAAACGGGAACCCATAAGCTCAATGGGAGAAAGCCTTGCCTGCAGCTGCTTGTTTAGAGAAATTAGGTTCAGTAAATTGGCTTGCATGTTGTGACTGTAGTATATGTATAGGTATGTAGGGAAGGACCAACTATGACCAAGTCCATGCAATTCTTTTTTGGATAAAACTAAAAGCTTAAGAAATCAGGCCTGACCTTAACAGGCCATTGTAGAGAGGCTAGTACTGGAGTAATGTGATAACATACTTTCATTCTAGTTAAAATGTTAGCAGCCCTCTTTAGCATATATGTGTATATTTAGTCTCTAATCAAGCAATCCAGAGAGAAAAGCATTGCAATTATCTTATTTTAGTTAGTTTTAGTAACAAAAGCATGGATTAGCTTTCTGCATAATTTTCAACCAGAAGTGTCTTATTTTTGCACTCTTCTGAAGATGGAAAAAGCCGCTGTTGAAACGCATTTCAGTTCATGGTCGAGGTTAACACCATTGTTTCTTGGGAGGTGACTGTACAACTGTCGAGGTTCATTGTGAGACCTGCCCTAAAATAAGCATTTCATTTTTTTTGTTAAAAAGTAAAACGTTCTGTCATCCACTTCCTTATGTATGAAACGTAGGATTCCAGGGTAGGACATTTTTGGGGTGTCACCATGTTTCGTTGAAATGTACATAACAAACAAAAACTAATTTAAAACACACAACATCAACATAGGGAAATAAAAATACACCAAAGTTGATATTTTATTTCCAGATGAAAACAAAAGTGGCCCCAAAACCAAGCCATGAGAAACACCAGAGAGCTTATGGCTGTCTCGTTGGATAGCAAGGATCAGCCACAGTGGACAGGTTTTCTGCCATTGTCCATTTTATATAGCTTGGTTGGCAGCACATGGCGCTAGCAATGTCAGAGGTTGTGGGGTTGATTCCCATGGTGGACCAGGTCAGAAATGTGCAATTGCTGTAATTCACTCTTGATAAGGGTATCAACAAAATGACTACGATGAGATTAAGTGTTATCTGTGTAGGGCAAGGTAGTATTCTCATTTGCTCAGTTTTTTGGGTCTTCTTTTTTCCAGTGTGTCATTTTTGTTCTCATGGTTTGATTGAGTGTAATTCTGTCACTGTCTTGCAGGACCTGTTTATGAACAGAGTCCTTTGATCATCTGAGACAGCTCTTCTCCAGGTCTCTCTGTAGATGAAAGCTTTGTTATGGAAGGTTTGAGAATCAGTTTCCTTGGTGGTTAAGAAAGTTAACAGCTATTTTCTATGTAGATTTGCAATGCTTTTTATTGCATTGTTTTTCCCATTTTTGGATAGGTAACTCAAACCCTGACCACACAATCGTAAATTTTGGGGTTATGCAGCGGATTGAAATATTAAAATACAGGTCCAAATGTGGATGTTGAGATTTATGTCATTTTCTTATGGTGCAGAAGACCCTTCTTACTTAGTCTCTTGGCTCATTGACAGCCATGTTTATGTTACATGTGGTTTTTATGTTTTTTGTTTTTGGAAGTGATTACTTAAGTCTTACAGAGAATCATTCTGACATAATCTTTTCAGATGATCTAGTCACTGCTGTGGAACCTTCTTAGTAGTTAACAGAAGCAACAGATCATCTGAAAAAAAACAGACATCAGGTTTCCAAGTCCAGTAGGGTTAGACTGAGCACAGCAGACTTTACTAATGCCCTCAGCAATTCCCGGATGTAAGTACTGAAAAGAGTGGGGCAGAAGCTGCATCTCTCTTTGTCTCCCTCTCTCACTGTCTCTTTATTTCTCTCTCTTTCTTCCGTCTTCACCTTTTGGTGTTAGTGCCAGTGTTGTCTTGGATGCAACTGTCTCTCCATCTGCTATAAGATTAGTCTGACACACACACACATATATGGAAACACCAGTCTGGGACAGCTCCGCAGAACCGTTTGCCAAAATGACCGAACATATGGAGGGAGATAAGAAAGCTGTAAGGAAATCTGTAATTTTTTGGATGCATTTCAATATTATACTGGGCAGGCCGACAGTCATTCCAAGTATGATATGCTTTCCAAGAAGCATTTCCTTCCCTTTACTCCTCCTACCACAGTCAGTGAATAGCAATCTTCGTATCAAATACCGTCTCTGGTCTGTTACCGATCGCTCTGCATACAGAGACATTTAACTGAAATATTCAGGGAAAAGCATCTTAATTATACAGCTGATGGAGTACAGGCCTCGACCCTGTCTAATGGTGAGTTGTGTGTGTGTGTGTGTGTGTGAGTGTGTTTGGGGGGCGGGGGGGGGGTACATGTGTGCGTGCGTGCATGTGTCACACAGCCTCTGTAATAGCATCTAATTGTCAGTCGTTCTGTTAAACTACTCTCATTGGACACATCTGTGTTGTCTAGACTTAAAGCAGTAGGGTGTGACTCACACACATACACATTCACACACATTTTCATGTTCAGACACAAGCACACACACACACACACACACACACACACATACCTGTTCCTGCTCCCTGACAGACACACTAAATTATGCGTTGCTCCTTCATTAATCATGGCCGCTAGTAATGTTACCTGAAGGAGAGAGAGAGCAACAGAAAGCAGCCAGCATGCAGAGTGACACTAACCAGTCCTGCAGCAGGATGTGTTCTAACTATATTACATTAACATGATCATTTCAACACATGCTCATTACACCCCAGTCTTTACATATGTACATCCCATACAATACATACCGTGTGTTCTTTCACAGCTGCGATTTTCATGAGGTCAAGGAATTAAATGACTGTACTCTCTAGTATAGTTGTGTTTAAGTGACACCAACTATATCAAACTGATAACTCCAGGTTATTGTTACTCAGGAAGCAGATATTTAATTGGATATTACAATATTCTCATGTGGTGAGATACAATCAATAACTATGCTAGAGGCATGAATATCGTGTTAGCGTCAAGAGAAAATCCATTTGGTTGAGCTCAGTGGGTCAACATGTTTAGTACTAAACTGAATTCAGCTTGAAGTGGTTTATTGCTTGAAGCTTGAAGTAGTTTATTGCTCGCACTGATATTTTTCACATGATAACCTTCTAAACTTCAGAATGTTTTTAAAGCTGCTGAACATAAGCTTTGCTCTCATCATATGCCATTCTTTTGCAGAACAAAATAATTTAAGCACTGTTAAGAATAATCTTATCAAGCAATATTAATGAGCTGCCAGGTGTGTGATTATAGGGTTCTGACACTACGCAGCTCAAACTGCTAGTTCATCAGACAAAATCACACATGAGGGCAGAACTGTCAGCACGAGAAACAATTCCCACATCCAATGACAACTTAACTCTGCCTCCATGTAGTCCATGTTGGAAAAATCTAATCAACAAACAATATTTTCCTGACAGGGTAGGATTGTCTTTACCTTGCTTTTTCTCTCAATTACATTTAAATTTAAAGGATTTTATTAGCATGGAAAACATTTTAGTATATAAAAAGGTAAAATACAAAAAATGTAATAACTAAAATGGAAAAAAACCCTTTTATGTTAAATTCTAAGTGATCATTACACACAGAAATGGCATATCAAAAGTTGTACCATGAGCTATGTACAGTGTTGTAACTATGAGCAAATGAAGCACACTCATGTCTTCGTCCTTCTTCCCCCCTTATATTGGGATTTGTAATGAGCTATCATATGGAATTGTTTTAAGATAGAAACACTATGGATTATTTAGCAATTTAATAAGTAATATTTCCGAGATTACAGTGAAATGTCCATTCATTGGTATTGTGCAAAAAGACAAATTGTAAAGAAACAAATGTATGATCCCAGACGGTAATGATGACGCATGTCTTGCCTACAAGGCAGCCTACATTAGAAGGTTTTGAAGTATGGATGTAAAGTGAAAATAAAAGAGATCGTAGCGGCTACTTCTACATATTTCTCTTAGAGCCACTTATTCATTTTGGGGAATAATTTCTGAAGCACTCCAGTTCCCAAGGTCCACTGAGATATATACTGTATCTGTTACATTTACAATGTTGTTTGTTTGACTTGTTGCCTTTCTCACATGGCAATTTGTCACTATTTTTAAAAAAAAGTGTAAGTTCTTATGTGTTTCTAATTGTGGTCATATAACTGTCAAGAGATTAGGTAGTCCAGCTCAGTTTCCATCTGTAGGTAGGATCAGTACATAGGTTCAGTTTTTATTTATTGTGCATCATTTACAGTGGTCAGTTATTATGCCATTTTGTACTCTCTGTTTGCGGTAAGATGGTATTCAGATTTGCTCTGTTTGTTGGTTGATTCTTTCTGGTGTTTCAAATACTGTAGTTCTCTTTTTCTCATTATCTTGTTGGGTCTAACTGTGTTGGGTTGTTTTCCTTCACTTGTCTGTCAGGTCAGTCACCCGTGGTAACCACAATGTTGAATTTATTAAATTGCCACTCAACAATTTTTGCTTTTAAAGATGACTATATCTCCATCCTTATCTTGTTCTCTAACAAATGAGTTGCTGTCACAAAACTGGTGAGTCAGTCCTGATTTTGCTCATGAAAGCCTGCAAAACAGAAGGGAATGTGTTTTTGTTGTGCACATGTCCATATGTTTATCATTAGTGTAACTGTGATACAGGACTTTACAGTAAAATGACTAGATTCCATCACGTGTCACTGTCTTCGTGGCTGAGTGTAATTAACAGTTGGCTATTATCTGCCTCTCTTGATGACAGGGAGGACCCCTCTCATGACAATTAGATGACCACAGCATGATAAGATGATGTTTCTACCACATCCAAAACATTCTTTGTCTCACGTCAATGTTTAGACCCAAAAGCATAGTCACCACCGCCCCCGTAACCATTCCGAGGACATGAGGACACTTCTATGTATAACACAAATGCAAATGCTCTCATTGGGTCTTTTTCAAGTCCATGTTTTTCAATTGAAAGTATGATGTATGTGTTTAAGATGAAAGTACCC
This sequence comes from Esox masquinongy, assembly GCA_016801175.1. Classification (NCBI taxonomy): domain Eukaryota; kingdom Metazoa; phylum Chordata; class Actinopteri; order Esociformes; family Esocidae; genus Esox; species Esox masquinongy. The sequence goes on along the minus strand of JACXGI010005446.1, from coordinate 30,534 downwards.
CTATATAGGATCTCTTCTGGAGAGATACATGATCACTCACCTTCTCTCTCTTTGTCCCGCTTCTCCCTTCATCCCCCCCCCACCCTCTCCCACCTCTCTCTCCTTTTTCTCCCTTGGACAGGAGGCAGATTACTTCCATTTATCTTCATTTACATATTAGCTTACTGGCCCTTCGTTGAGGCTCGTGGGATCCCGCTGTAATTGCACAGATAGCCACCGAGTAAACCACTGAAGGAATATATGGAGAGTGTGCTGTGTGTGCGGTGTGTGTATGTGAATGTGTGGATGTTTGTGGTCTGTGCGTGCAAGTGTGTTGTGCGTGTGGTAAGAAGAGCTTCACCTTGACTCATCTCCTCAGAGAAGCCAGTGTGGACAAGGACAACAAGAAAGAGATTAGTTAAACTTCCTATCTCCCTCATTTATCAACACAGGGCTTCCACCTCCCCTTATAGGGCCCTGGCCTGGTCAGGGTTATTAACAGTGGAGGGACTTTCTGTACATACAGTACCAGTCAAACATTTGGGCACATACTGTAGATTCCTCAAAGAAGCTAAGTTGCTCTGAATAATAGCTAAATTATTGAAAATGTGAATTCACTAAAAAACACATAAATTCCAGAAGCAGTATGCAATTCAAATGATTGAGGTTAAACCCTAAAGGCCTTTGTGTTTTCTCTGAAATGCTAACTATGTATGGAAGAAATCAACCACTACTTGGCAGTTCAACGCGGAGACAACATTTTCTTTGGAAATGGAAATGGAACCACCTCTGACGCTAAAGCAAGAACCTCCCCACCATTGTCATTGTCCAAATAACAGATCTGACGTCAGTCAGGTTTCAGTTCTGACCGTTGTGATGTATCTGGAACAGTCTTCATTTGGGTCAGTTACAGTTGCTGAGCTTCTAAAGACCGCCTCATTAAGATGGCTGCCAAACATCAGTGTAAACAATATGAACTGCATCCAATTAGTCGTCATGATGGAGACGATTTGGAAACTGGAAGACAGTTAAGCAGCACGCCGGGTAGCTGAGGACAGTTGTCTGCATATGAACCCTAATCATAGCAGGCTACACAGAGGGTTGTCTATCTGGTTTCTGGGTATAAAAAAGCAGTGGGAGGAGGAAGAGAGGGATAGGGGGAGGGAGTGCTATAAGAAGTGGAAAAGGGAGACAAAGAGAGGGAGGGAAAGGAGAGAGGGGGGATATGGACATTAAGACAGGCCTCACCTGCAAACACATGCAAAAACACGGACACCCCCCCACCCCCCCACCCCCCACACACACAGCAACCTTTAACACTTGGAATTGTGTTCCCATACAACCAATCTGTAAAACGTCAGTTCTGTTCAGTATCACCATATCTCCATTGCTATCTTGTCGGTCATTAACATTTCATTATTATGTTGGTTGATACGGACGCGTAGTTCGAATGCTAATACGCGTTAGCGTACATTCCATTGTGACTTCATTGCAACTAAAATCGTCTAGTTACAAATTTTGCTTTTAGGGTTAAAGTTAGGTTATGGTTAAAGTTTGGCATCACAGTACTGAGATTGGGGTTAGGACTAAGTTTAGGGTTAATGTAAAAAAAAAAAAAAGGAAATGACCAAAACACAACAATCGCTTGTCTAGACAAATTCCCCAACAACAACAACAAAACGTTTGCTTCTCCATGGAATCGAACTTGCAACCATGCGGGTGAAGGTTGGTTGTGTTTCCGCTTGTTCATGATCTCCCACCCCACCACAATAACCCTAACCCACCATCACACTAGCAAAGACGGCCAGGATACAGTGCTATCAGCCCTGGTCTTTTGATGATACTGAAATCGTTTTACAAATCAGTTCAATGTAATTCTTGGGATACTGGGTTGCAAAAACACACACACACACTACAAAAACACACACACAGTACAAACACACACACAGTACACACACACACAAACACACACACACAGACTATAAACACAAACACAGGACAAACATACACACAGTACAAACACAAGCACTATAAACACACACAGTACAAACACATACACACCCACAGTACAAACACACACACACACAGTGCAAACACACACACACACAGTACAAACACACACACAGCACAAACACACACATAGTACAAACACACACACACTATAAACACACACACAGTACAAACACACAAACATTACAAATATACACACAGTAAAAACACACACAAGCAGCAGTCATACAGCGTCCAGACAGAATGGGCACAAACAAACACGATTACTAACACACATATACAGGCATGTACCCAGAGACATACACACATACACACATATACAGGCATGTACCCAGAGACATACACACATACACACATATACAGGCATGTACCCAGAGACATACACACATACACACATATACAGGCATGTACCCAGAGACATACACACA
>JACXGI010005446.1:0-28017 GCA_016801175.1 Esox masquinongy | reverse complement strand
TACACACATATACAGGCATGTACCCAGAAACATACATACACATACACACATATACAGGCATGTACCCAGAAACATACAGACATATACAAACATATACAGGCATGTACCCAGGGACATACAGACACATACACACATATACAGGCATGTACCTAGAAACATACACACACATACACACATATACAGGCATACCAGAGACATACACACACATATACACATATAAAGGCATGTATCCAGAGACATACACACACATATACACATATACAGGGATGTACCCAGAGACATACACACACATACACACATATACAGGCATGAACCCAGAGACATACACACACATACACACATATACAGGTATGTACACACAGACATACACACATACACATATACAGGCATGTACCCACAGACACATATACACACACACATACACATATACAGGCATGTACACACAGACATACACACATACACATATACAGGCATGTACCCACAGTCACATACACACACACATACACATATACAGGCATGTACACACAGACATACACACATACACATATACAGGCATGTACCCAGAGACATACACACATACACATATACAGGTATGTACTCTCAGACACATAAACACACGCATACACATATACAGGCATGCACCCAGAGACATACACACATACACATATACAGGTATGTACCCTCAGACACATACACACACACATACACATATACAGGCATGCACCCAGAGACATACACACATATACACATATACAGGTATGTACCCAGAGACATACTGTGCTTACATGAACAGAAACCAATGCCACACACATAGCCCACATCAAATTACACCTCCCTTACACAACCCGTCTCACCCCCTAAAAGCTACTATAAACAACTACACATTATGAATCCTGTCTCACCTCCTGTCAGCTAGACAATACACGTCATAAAACCTGTCTCACCCCCTGTCAGCTAGACAACTACATGTCATAAAACCTGTTTCACCCCCTGCCAGCTAGACGACTACACATCATAAAACCTGTCTCACCCCCTGCCAGCTAGACAACAACACATCATAAAACCTGTCTCACCCCCTGCCAGCTAGACAACTACAGATCATAAAACCTGTCTCACCTCCTGCCAGCTAGACGACTACACATCATAAAACCTGTCTCACCCCTTGCCAGCTAGAAAACTACACATCATAAAACCTGTCTCACCTCATCTGCTACTATAAACAATTACACATTATAAACCCTGTCTCACCTTCTGCCAGCTAGACAACTTTAACATGACAGGGAGAAAGACGATACAGCTAGGAGGAGTGACCAGGGCGTGTGCCGTCTGGCCCTGTCAGAACAGATGAGCTGACAGTCTGGGTTTGTTTCCTAGACTTCCTAGTCTTGCCAAACCACCATCTCCCCCTCAACATACCCACCTGTCCAATCTCTCACAATTCATCGGACCTCAGGCGCACTGCCCCATCTCTGCCCCTCTTCGCCTCTTCTCCATCCACACCACAGAGTGCCAGGGCAGAAGCCGTCCCCCCATCCCATCATCCCATCCCATTATTCCATCCACACCACAGAGTGCCAGGGCAAAAGCCGGCCATCCCCTCATCCCATCATCCCATCGCATCCACACCACAGAGTGCGCCAAGGGGCAAATCACTCAACAGACACAGAGATCCAGGAGCCAGGGACCTAACCACACACACACAATGCCAGGCCATCCTCCCATCGCTCCCCTCCTCCCATTCTGACAACATTCTCTCTTGGAATGTTCCCTTCTACTGACATGCCAAGGATACTCTATCTCTGTCTTTCTCTCCATCTCTCTCACTCAATGTCTCTTACTGCATCTCTCTCACTACATCTCTTACTGCATCTCTCTCTCACTAAATTTCTCTCTCTATCTATCTCTCTGTCGCTCACCGCCAGGAGACCCTAGTTGTTAAAGCAATGGTCAAACAGTGGACCTCAGATCAGAGGTCCTTTTACGCATCACTACAGTCATAAATCATACAAAAGACACCAGCCAACAGGCAGATCTCCTGAGGTAACTAATTCAACACGAAAACCTGACATTTGAAATGCCTGCTTAAGACTTTAAAAGATACTAAGTTAGTGCTTTATATCCTGCTGGATTGTCCAGGACAAAACACAGAGACAAACGCACACACACAAACACACATACACACCCACACACTAAGACAAAACTCATAATAACAGCAAATAATATATTATATGAATAAATACATTTTAAACTAAATTGTGACTTTTGCTTGTCCCGATGCTCCTCTCTTTCCATTTGTCCAGGCTGGAGAGTATAGAGTAGAGCTGGGCAGACGGCCAGGGTAGATAGCTCGCACTCACACACCATTGCCTCTGTTGGTTTTACTCAGATGGTAGTCTACAAAGGTTGCCACCTTACGCTGTGTTAAAGCATCTGGAACAACTCGCATGTGTTGTGTGTGTGTCTCTCATTGATCACGGCAGAAACAGAGCCCTCATACTTAATCAAGAATGACAGCTCCGTACAGCTGGGTGTGAGATGCTCCGCATACAGGAAAGTTTCCGGTGCAGGAGAGAGGACTGTCCTGGCCTACAGATGGTTGCACTGTGTCCTTTGCACAGAAAGTATACTGAACATTTTCTCTGGCGTCGTTCACCTTCTGTGAAGCTGAACATTCACGTTGACATTCACGGTCTGAGTGAAATGGTGTCATGCAGACCAAGGCCCTCCATCCTGATTGCCTCCTCTTGATCTGTGGCTCTCCTCTGGCCCGCCCGTAGAGTGGCTGTGTAAGACAAAATACTTCTATCATGACATTAAGTATTACTTGGTGTCTAGCAGGAACAATAAACTGGTATTGATCGATTGTTCAACTGGACCTTCATATTTCAAACTCTGCCATTGCACTTTGTCCTAATGCCAAATGTATTATGTTTGACAATCACTCTAGCCGCAAAACCAGCCCATAATCCTTATCAGCAGGGCTAAACATGCCCCTCAAGTCAGTTTTCTCATAGACAAGACGTAATGATGTCATCATATTCTGTTTGTCATAGCTCCCCGTGCGTTTACGGTGGAAACATTTTCTTTCTTTTGGGACGCACAAATATATCGGCCAACAATCTGTATTGGCCAATTATAGGCAAAAATGTAAAAATCTGTATCGATTGCTTTAAATTTGCCGGATATTTCATATATGTTGTGCTCTCCAGCGTTTCCTCTGCTTTTACTGTACCATGGCGCTCTGGCAAAACAGTGAGCATTCTGATAGATAATGTTAGGCAAGTTTATCTGCGTCAGGCTGCTCAATCCTGTTCCTGGAGAGCCACCACCCTGTAGGTTTTCTCTCCAACCCTAATTTTACACACCCAATTTTAATAACGAGCTGGATGAAAAGCTAAGTCAGGTTAGTCACATCTGGGGTTGGAGAGAGAACCTGCCGGATGGTAGATCTACGGGACCAGGACTGAGCAGCCCTGATCTACACATTTTTTAAAGGAAAGATTTTCATCCATTGTTTTGCCCAGGTATTTGTATGTAGGGATTTGTTCAGTATGAGCACTGTCAAGAATCATCAAACCCAAATTTACAGGCACCTTTTCAAATATAGAAATTGATATAATTTCTTTTTCGGAATTTAACACCAACTTCAAATCAAAACTAGATCTCTACAGGGCAATGAATACAGACCATAGCCCATAAACAGCCTGGTCAACTGTGGGAGCAATAGTATGTAGTCATTTGCATTGAGATGCACGTTAAAACCTAAAACATATAGACAAATATCATTTATGCACAGGGAACATAAAATTGGACCAAGAATCCCTCCTTTTGGGATGCCCTTAAATATATTTAAAAAATCTATTTAACCCCTTCTGTGAATACCCACTGAGGTCTGCCATGAATAAGAAAATGTTCAAACCAACTTCAAGTAGCCTGATCTAGGCCCGTTGATGTAAACGTCCGAATGAGCAATGGCGTCAAAGGGTTTTGAGAGATCAATAAAATGTGCTGCACAGTGTTTCCTGTTATCTAGACTATGACATCATCTAAAACCAAGGAAGCAGCAGAGACAGTGTTAAGACTGTGTCTGAATCCTGACTGGTGGGTATTTAAAATATATTTTTTGTTAAAGAAATTCTTAGATGCTTATTTACCAGGGACTTTTTCCAGGGATTTTAATGAAGCAAGAGAGTTTAGAAACTGGCCGATAATTATTAAAGTCTGTTGGGTTTACCTTAGGATTTCTGAGATCTTTTTTGAGAAACAAGGATTTTAATGATCTCACACTCTTGTGATAGTTAAAAGGGGCGGGTCTATCGAGTAAAGGGATAAAAATTGATGAGGGGAGCTCCAGTGCCAGATCTGGGTCTGAGAATGAAATTACAGAGATCGGCTCAGAATAAAATACATCCTGCAAAAAATCTATCTGTAAAAAATGCTTAAAATGTCTCTTCTTAATTAGGCGAGGGTCAGCATTTTGTTGTTTTGTACTTCTAAATACAAACTATTGGGCAATGATCACAGACATTGTTTGCAAAACATCAGCTGATCTATATTCGTGGGGGTTGTTTGTCAGAATTAGTTTAATCATTGAGGTGTTAACAGAAATATTAACATTAATCTTAGTAGATATTAAAATCAGCTGTGTCAAATTGAAATCAATACATAAGCTCTTCAATTTATCATAGGCTGGCATTAGCCAATCAAGATTCAGATCGTCTAAAACAACCATCTCAGAAAAGGTGCCAGGCATTCAGACATAGTATAAACAGCACCAGTCAAAGCAGCAAGGGGAGCATACATAAAATGTGCCCTTTCAGCAATAGATACATCAATAATGAACAGCTCAAGAAGCTGAGGTACAGAAGCATTTAATCCTTGGGATATTATAAAGTTCGATCTTGCACAGATTGCTCCTTCTTCGCCTTTCTTTATCCTATAACATCTAAAAACAGTAAAGCCGTCTGTGGCAATGTCTTCAGGAGTTGTGCACGTTTGTTGTAAAACAAATTTCCCCAAAACATTTTATTTGACTAGTTGTTTAGCAAAGTTCCGTTTATGTTTTAAAATTCTGTAATCTAAAATGTTTTTTTTTTCAGCATACTTGGTCCTGAAACTCCATATCAAAAAGTTAAATATGCAGATGGCATGTCTATCTTAAAACAATTCCACATGTAAATTCCATAACCATGACCATGTAGAATTTGAAAATAAAAGGAAAAAGAAGAGCAAAAACTGAGCATCTTAATAACAATCTAATGAAGCATAGCTGTTGTCCTTCATAACCCAGAGCTGTGAGGTGGGGTCTCTGACATTCCAAAGCTATAATAACTGAGGTCTAGTAAATTAGATCAAGCCACCGTGAGTCACACCAAACATGTTGTAGGCAGATGTGCTGCTCTGGTCACAGTGTTCGATAGCGCTTGTCACAAAGCAGAGTGACGTTCACAACCATTAACCACATATCTGTTGCTGATTTACTAGCACATGCAATCTCACACACACACACACACACACACACACACACACTGATTTACTCAGAAACTTGTAATGTTTACTTACACGCTTTGGAAATGAACGCCCCACTGTAGATTTGAAAACTGTAACATTTCAGAGAGCACAGAAAGAGGGACCACACCAAAAAAAAATGTGAGAGAGGTGTCTGAAGAAAAGAAAAAGTCAGAGACACAAAGAGGGAGACAGAAAAAGAGCCAGAGATAGAGAGACTGAGAGAGGGAGAGACAGAGACAGAAACAGAGAAAGACAGGAAGAAGGAGATGGAGAGAGGGAGAGACAGAAACAGAGAAAGACAGGAAGAAGGAGATGGAGAGAGCAGAAAGAGGGGGGCAGAGAGAAAGTGGGAGCTGACCCAGGGTCGTTAGCCTGCCTCGTTAGCAACCTGCCCTACATGTTTTCACCGGCCAGTGAGCTGCGGGAGTTCAATTGCTGTTAAATTACGGGCCTTGGCTGGGAAAACATCGACCACATAATTAGTTCACCCTTTCCGTCCAACCGATTAACTTTTGAGGGAAACACTCAAACAAGCGCGGCTCCAATACTGCAATTACTCCCGTTAGTGTTCTGAATGGAGGATGGCTCAGAGGCCCGGGACGGGCTGAAACTGGACCCACGGCGCTGGAAGGAAAACTGGTTGATACATCAGAACCAGCCCTGTTCAATACTAAAACAGGGAAGGATACAGGCTGGCACAATACACCAGAACCAGCCCTGTTCAATACTAAAACCAGGGAAGGATACAGGCTGGCACAGGAGAAGGTGAAAATAGAAGATAACCAGCAAAACCTTCATACCAAACTCTCGGCTGACATCCGATGTGATGAGACCATCTACAGAACGAAGGTTGTTTCATGAGTAATGTGGAAATAATTGAAACACAATAAACAGCTGCTTCTAATTTGACTCGTCAGTGTGTTGTCGCCAAGATGCCCGCAAATACCACTGCCTTGTCTCTGCTGAGTACAGCATGGCAATGAGAGGATGGTGTCTGGGCTCCTGTGAAAGGAGCACGTCTGTGAATGGCCACAGGTTTTCCTATTTTAGCTCCTGCTGCCTATTACTAATACATTAGGGGATCATTAGCTGTGAAGTGATAGACCAGCAGCCATTTATATTACCAGTTCACAGCACATTGTCTGGCGCCACAGAGGTACACCGTTCCGGGAGGGGAGGATGGATGTGTGACATTTATTTCTGCATGCAACGGAGGTAAGAACCATCAGCTCACTCCACAGTTTTTTGGTCAGTTGTGTTGGCCTGTTAATCAGGGGAGGAGGAGGTGCTGGCTAAGTATTGTGACTCCTGTAACAGTGGTGCTGTGGACCCACAGTTGTTCACAGCTGAGGAGAGTGAGAAGCAGCTGAGGAGAGTGAGGAGAGTAGGAGCTGGCCAGATGAACATCACCCAGACTAGAGCAGTGTTATGAGAGGAGACATGCAGTAAGTGTCTGCTGTTCAGGGTCACAAAACACGCCACACACACTTAGAGGCCGTGTCTCAACTCTGACCCGAGCCAGCACTCACCTCTGTTTAGAAACGCCACATGCACTTAGAAGTTAGAAGCCTATCATTGGCCCCTACATCAGATTACCAGGGTGAAATAGAAAACTATTCATCTAAATTGCACAGAATGACTTGTGCTGCTTGACAGATATACCAAACGGCCCTAAAATATTTCTTATTTAAACTCCTCCTCAACCTGACCAGTTTAGAATATTTAGCTTCTCTCTAGCAGTCCTGCCAAGCTGTTTCATACCGGTGGGGTGACTGGAGCAACTTAAATATATCCTGAAAAACCCTGGGTAATCTTACTACATGTTTTAAACCAATCAATGACCTGTGAACTAAACGTCCAGTTATGACTTGGGAACCCCAGCATGGTCATACACCACATCTGAATGACACACGGTGGAATCCATTGTTATTTCTATGATTATATCTGAATTACTATCACAAACTGTACTTCCAAAAACATAGTTGTCACTCCCCTTTTCCTGTTTGGGGGAAACCCGGGTTCTTGATGAGGCTACAGCCGTGGAAACCCGGGTTCTTGATGAGGCTACAGCCGTGGAAACCCGGGTTCTTGATGAGGCTACAGCCGTGTCATGTAGTGATGGTCATTTCGGGAATTCTGCTCCTGAGGCTTTATTCACCTGAAAGACTCTTGCTTATTTGGCTTCTAAACAACTGTAATAAAAACAACGCTTAGAAATTACCAGGAAAAGTGAACATTTACAATGCAAACCAAAAAAGTGTCTAGAATTCTACCAGATTGTGAATGCCTACATATTTTTTATTTGACATCAACCAATGTGTGGACAAGAATGATGCACTCTCCCCACTATTTACAGTCTCTGCAGGGCAGATGGAAACTTCTTTTAACCAACACGTTTTCAACTTATCTGCCGACAATCGTTGTTTTGAGCAACAACAAAAAAGTCATGGAGCCATATGAAGAGCTTCTTTCAACCATGTGATTCACCTCTCAACAATCATCAAAAAGAGCATTTCGAAAAGCTGTTTGTTTTCAAATGACCCGTGTTGTGGGTTAAGGCTGTCTGTATAATTTAAGAGGCGAGCATCACAAGCATTTGTATAATTCTACTGGGCCTGGGAGAATGATTTGCAAAGGCAAGTCTGACTAGGCTTCACTACACCACAGTCTCTGTCATATACACAGCCTCTGTGATTGTGCCTTTACAATGCAGAAAAAATGTTTAAAAAAACATTCAAAACTAAATTTTAACAGATACACATTTTTTCATGATGCAGATTCATGGGAACCTTAAAGTTTTGTAAACTGATTAATCATTGTGAGTTATTGTATTTATTTTATAAACCCTATTCATTCTAAAATAGGAAGTTTGCCAACAGATATATGTCATTTGCAGTATTGCCCAGAAGTCCAGTAGGGTTATTGGACATACAGATTCTGTTGTATTTCAGTCACAACTGTGCAATATATATTTTTTAAATTTGGATCTGTCAAAACACATCCAGAAAGTCTCAAGCAGAGGACGACCAAAATGAAAAAAATTCACTTTGGCTGCGCTTGAAACACAACGTTAAAAGGCTTTCAGCCCTTAAATGATGATTAACATCGTCACTTCCCTGTGTACTTGTGAATGCACTTGCCCAAGCTATGGGAAAGTAACTCATTACTAAGTTAGCTAACCAGCTAATATTTGTTTACTCTGTGGCCATATCTCTCTATCTCTTATATATACATACAAACACATACACATATTCTAAATTCTCTATCTCTCATACCTACATAAAAACACATATTCTATATTCTCTATCTCTAATATATACATACAAACTCATATACATATTCTCTCTCATTTCCCCTCACCTCTTTCTCTGCATTTCACTCTGTCTTATCTCTCTTCCGGTAGACTTTCTCTTCATTAAAGTGTTTTGACATTGAAATGTTGAGAATAAAGTAATTTTTTAATAGAACATTTCTGATTATTTTTTTCTTCTTTTTCTTCTTAATTTTTTCTTCTTAATTTTTTTTAAAAAATACCACATACACCTTTAAATATTATTGGTAGTATTACTGACACATCTTGCAGAGGTGCAAGTCAAGTTTTTATAAGGGAGGATATTGCTGACGAAAATCCTGTAACAAATGCCCAAAAAAATCATATTGAATTGGCTGCTTTAAAAATGCAATGAGAAAAGTCCAATAAGAATCCTGTAGAATTACCTCTTATAATTCTACAGGAACAAATGTTTCTTTAGGGTTGATTCCAGTTAAAATAAATAATTACAGGAATTGTGTAGGATCATTTGACTATGAAATAAACAAGGACGTTGCATTCTCAATCTCACCAAGGTGTGCCCCGGTTCAACTTAGGTGAGGAAGCACTAATCTAGTCAGCAATAATATGAGGGTAGGCTATACTCCTGGTATGGTCCATTAGTCCACCTCCCTCCCTGTATCCAGACAGGAATTATCACTAATGACAGACCAGAGAACAGTCCCAGGATGTGAGACGGATGATGAACTCAAATGGGAACAAGTGTAGACTAGAGAGGATAAAGAGGGCAAGAATGTTTTAGGAGCCAGAGAACAAAGGAGAGAGGGAGCGACCGCTGAGGTACAGAAAAGGCTCCTGGTGATGTAGCACACTGAGGAAACCCAGGGAACAGTGTGTGTGTGTGTGTGTGTGTGTGTGTGTGTGTGTGTGTGTGTGTGTGGGTGTGTTTGTGTGTGTGTGCCGGGAGTGTGCTCTCAGCCAAAGCAGCTGCAATCAAGAGCCAAGGTAGACAACAGAGAGAGAGGGAGATGTCTCTTTGTTATCCTTTAACAGCACTCCTCCCACACGCTTTGCCCTGCCCTCATCCGTCCTGTCTCAGTGTCACACGCTTTGCCCTGCCCTCATCCGTCCTGTCTCAGTGTCACACGCTTTGCCCTGCCCTCATCCGTCCTGTCTCAGTGTCACACGCTTTGCCCTGCCCTCATCCGTCAACCCCGTCTGTCTTTCTCACTCCCTCCCACGCAGTCGTTCAGTCTCTTTCATGTCATCTACTAGTCCCTCTCTCTCACTTCTTATCCTCTCCCTTATCACCTTGCACACTGTCAGATTCCCCCTTTGCACTTTAGGTTCACACTCTCCCTCCTGTCCTTTCCATCTCACTCTGAATATTTAACGTGTTCCTTCCTTACCTCTTTCTCTCTGGATCACTGTTCGTAATTGGACTATCTTACAGAGGGAACTTCCTATCAACTTTCTTGGTATGTGTGTGTGTGTGTGTGTGTGTGTGTGTGTGTGTGTTTTTTGTGAGCATGAATTTGTAACGCATTAATGTGGCCAGCGTTTGTTCACACACACACACACGCACACACTTTTAAGAAAAGCTTGAGCAGAGAACCGCAAACTCCACGTTTGTTTTTGTTATTATATTGCACATTTTGTTGACGATTCACCATGACTATATCATTTATAATACTTATATATTCCCTTGACAGTATACATACGATTAATTTACTTTTAACAGAAAGAAAACTCTGGAAATAATCCAAATTGCTGCTCGTTTTCCCCGACCCTCCTATGTAAAATTACCTGCTTCAACAATCCCTGGGTAAATATCAAGATTCATCTCTGGCCAGGAGGCTTTATGAATCCTCATTGTGATGACAGAGATACTATCAGAGACCAGGACATAACTCTTGCCTGAACAGCACACACACACACACACACACACACAAACACACTTAAATGCATGCATGTAGACGGGCACACACACACACACACAAATACCCTATCTCCCCCTACAGCCTTCCTATGACCCAAAGATCAAACAGAGGTTACAGTGACCTCCAACCGGCCCGGAGAGAGGAGACCCTCGGGGAGATGAGAGCATGGTTCTGTGAACAGACGAGTAATTCAGTAGGTTTCTCGCTGGGCTTTACTGAACTAAAATCTGGATGTCAGCAGCCAAGAGACAGGAATACTATTTGTGTTAATATGTCAAATGTTACCCTGTACTTTAGATCCTGCCCTTAGTAAGCGGCCTGCAGGTCTCCTCTGGGAGTTGTAGTCCTGAGCCGAGGATGTGGGAGCCTTCATAGTTCCCCCCACGTCTCACACCTCCACAGACATAGAGAGGCAGGGACCAGTATGACCCAATCTACAACCCCGCACAGCTGCTGTTACCCAGGCAACTGAGCAGGTGCCGCCTTGTCATAGACATCTTTGGTCCCCTAACAATCACACACAAATGCACACACGCTCACACACGTAATCTACTCTCTTGATTGTTTACATGGGACTCCCTCAGAGCGCCCGTGTGGCCGGGAAGGTGTATCCCCCGGGATTGCTTAGAGAGACCAGAGAGGAGCACACAGCAACATACACAACCAAGACAATATGACAGAGGAACATCAGCACATTTTCCATATACTACATGTTTGTGCTTGAATATAATCACTATTTAATCAAGACATTCAAAAAATGTCCTAAAACCTGTTCCCAGACCCAGTTAGAGAATTTGCTCTCTTTGCAGTCGCATAGGCAACCAGTTACCATGAATAACTCTTTAAATATTGTCCTTCTGTAGGCTACAGTGTCTTTTCTCATTATAGGATGTAAAACAGACATCTCAAATTTCCATCAACACGTTATCAGATGAAAACACAGACACACACTCACACACACACACACACACACCCACACACACACACACAGTTAATCTGGCCATTGTTATTCATTAGGACTGTCTCTTATCAGTGGTTAATCCCTGACCTTTGACTTTTCTGTCAGATAGATTAGCTCATTGGCTCTGATTGGTCTTACATCGTGACCTTAAAGGTCAAGTTCATTATGCGCTGTCCTATTGGCAAATTTACTCTGATTTTGCGTTTCACTGAGCTAACAAACGACTAGAGAAGATAATAAGATGTTACATCTAAAATGAGCAATCAGCTAGAATAATAGGGATTTCAAATGCATTAAAGAATATATTGTGCTCTGAAACACTGGCGATTAACACAGGAGGACATTTTAAGAGGAACATAAAAAGAAACCTCTCTAAGATAGATTTACAGCAGGCCACTTCTGTGAATGAACGTGTTATATTGCGTGGTTATCAAATGCGATAAGCAAATGAAATTAGCCCATGATTCACACTATTTTCATCCGTTTGCTATTACCATTTCCAAAACCATCCTTTATCTGCAGCCAGGGCGTTCAGATAGTTGCTATAAGTCATTGAGATAAAGGGTGATACAGGAACACACACAGTCTGGAGGAAGCAGACTCTCAAAGCAGTTAAATATATACCTGACACAGGCACAAAAGACCTTCCTGCAGTACGAAGCAGGCAAAAATTGAATTTATGATTAGGCTATATTTAGGGTTGATAACGCTTTTTGAGTAATGGAAATTGGCGAGGAGCAGGGGTGGCGGGGGGGGGGGATTCATTACCAAACACATTATGATTTAATCAAACTCAACTAAATTATATCCATTTTTCTCTGACAGAAGGCTAATTTATCTGCGGCCTTTGTGTGCGAGAGAGGAACAGTGTTACGGTGAAATAGCTCCCCTCAGGCTGACACGGGTTGGCCAGATTGGTCTTTAATGTCTCTGAAGGTGAGAAGAGGTGCTCCTCACATAAATTACCAATGACCGGGGGAATTGTTAATCTCTGCAGATCTTCTCAGTATCTCTTAGTCTTAGCAGTTATAGTAATACATGTTATTCCTTTAACTCACTGACACTCACACATCATACCCAGAGAAACCCAATACTAGTAGAGCATCACTGACTCCTACCACAGTAACATATCCACTGCTGCAGGGAGAAAGTAAAACTAAATCACTAACTGCCAGGCCTATGTATTCCAACGCAGAGGTCATCAGGTCAGACCGGAGGGAAATAGCAAAGAAATTACCCTCACCTGCTTAAACACTCAAAAAGTTTTCCAGCACGTCTGGTCAGTTTCCAGAGTGGGTCATTGTGTTGAAGAGAACCAGATACACATATTAATTAATTAGAACCTTCAATATTTGTTTAGATATTGCTGAACACACAACAACCACAGTGTTAGAACCTTTTCTATGCTCTGTTGTCTGTATCCGTGGCTCAGATGTTGGTGTGGGTGCACTGGGATGTACACTTAGCAAGGGAAACAGATTTTAAAGAATCTAAATGAGGTAATCCACAGAAGC
The DNA here is from genome assembly GCA_016801175.1 of Esox masquinongy. Lineage (NCBI taxonomy): Eukaryota > Metazoa > Chordata > Actinopteri > Esociformes > Esocidae > Esox > Esox masquinongy. Next base: position 14,820 of record JACXGI010005446.1, on the reverse strand, counting down.
CCTCCTGCCCACCTCTACCTCACTTCCCGTAGCCGGAGGCAGGGGCCTGGATGTGAGAACAGCCACAGTCAGTCTTTATTTCAGTCTGAACCTCCACAGGCAAAACAGCAAACTGAATAGGGTCCACATGTCCAGAGTGAAGCAGGGGGATAGACACAAGCTGCTCTTTATATTGTCCTACGGTACACCCACTGAAAGACAGAGAATCAGGCTGAGGTAGGCCCAGGTTAAACTCTAAGCAGGATCCTTGTTGGATTTCACTTTAGATTCAAATTTTGATTTATAAAATGTACAGAAAAATATTATTCAAATGTATCAAAATAAAATAAAAATGGCTCCTATCCCCAGTTGTAGCTATGACCCTGTCAAACTACAACAACCCCCAATGGTTTCAAGAAATGGAAAGACCGCAGCAAGCCTTCCTCAGAGACATCCGCCACAAAGCAATTCAGATGTTTTTCCACAGCGCTCTTTCCAAACTCCTCTTCCATCCAGGATGCAATGTGGATTAACGTGTTTGAAAGCACTCTGACATACCTGACCATCTCTGTTAGCTTCGCAGGCGCCCGAAATGCCTGAGGAAATCGACGGAGCGTGATGAGATCAGGAAATCCCTGCTGGTGATGCCTCTCTGCTCCCTGGGTGATACTGACCAATGGACATTATCCCTGGGGCTTCCCAGCCACGCAAATCTACACTATGGTGGTCACCATGGCACTGCGAAAGGATTTGGATTACTTCTAAATAGGGTTCATGTATAATCTTGTGCTTACACTCCCCTTTAAGACTCTTCATGTAACTTGATAGGATCCGACATCATTTTCATGCTTATGAGAGAGTGCGTGTGCATCAACACTTGTGTGTGTGTTTGTGTGTGTGATTTGTCAACCAGCGCAAGCAGCTCTTTTTTGCCTGAAGATGAAGGAGAGAAGCAGTGACTTTATTTGACAAGTCATTTAATCATTAGAATACATTAGTTCCCAGAGTATCCACATCCATCCATTCTGCCCTCACGAGACGTAGCCAGAGACGTAACGCTTTCATTTGACAGCTTTAACTAAGACATCTCTAAGAGGCAACATGTTTCAATCTAATGTGAGCGGCCGTTGTGTGTGTGTGTGTGTGTGTGTGTGTGTGTGTGTGTGTGTGGATAGTTTACACATTTGTATTTACTTGTGCATGTGTGCGCGTCTCTTCTGAGGTAATTTATCTACAGGCTTTTAGGAGTGATTGTGCGGCACATTTCCATCTGTGGGCGGCTTGTCTGTTCTCCACATCATTGTCTACATGCTTTACATTCCCATGTGTTATATTAATTAAATCTATGGATTAGTTTAATTGTTTGGTATAGTGCGTGGGCTGGGAGGGATCCAACTTGCACACACAGCAAAGTCAGACTCACTCTCTGTAATTGAAAGATTTCCCTGGAAGTCTTCCAGACTCTAATGTGTTTGGTATTTGCAGCTCAGAGCTGTTTGCTTCTGTTTCGCCCTCACTTCCTCTACATTAGCCTTCCTCTCTGATTCATTATGGCCATCCGTCTTCTACAATCTTAAAAACTATTACTCTGAATGCAGAACTATTGAGCATTAGAGGCGATTGTTTCTCAGATGCGGATTAGAATCACTGTGTTTCTGAAAACACTAAAATATTGCCGGGTGTTGTATTGTACTGTGTCAAATAAGAAAAGTACAATGAAGTGACTGTCCAACATTATGAGAGAACATACTTGTCAGCTCGTTTGATCAAATTTGCTTGATTTAATTGAATTCCAGCAGCACAGATAATTAGTGTGAATCTGGATGAGTTTGCACACACACACACACAAACTTTGGTAGCTTACGAAGTGTAGTAAAAACAAAGTAGTCCAAATTTTGTCCTTTATGACATTGAAATCCCTCGATTGTGAGATTGTTGAAGAGAAGGTGGACTAGGTCATCTAAAGCAGCTAAAACAGCACTACATCCAGTTCTGTGCTGCACAGGACAGAACCTCACGGCAACACGAGACTGACTATAGGTTTACTTAACCAGTACTATAAGCACAGTGTAATTATACCATGTTCATGTGCTAATAGCATGTGCAGCAGTCATTCAGGCCACCATTTCCCCTGTCCTCTCATTGAAATGATTACCAGACGCAATGACAAATAGTAAGGAGTAACTTGATACTGTTTGTTTAGCTTAAGACAGAATTCATGCGCTGAGCTGGACGAGTCCTCATGAGAACTGAGTTGGAGCTAATTGTCAAGAGAGAGTGAGAGTGAAACAGGCACACAACCGCCTGCTCACACACACACACACACACACACGCACGCACGCGTGCACACACACACACACAGAAAGAAAGCAGAGTGAGTGTTTTACCGAGAGGGCAGCACCACTCAGCAACTACATGTGTAACCCATTTTACAGGCCTATGTCCTGGGAAATAAAACATATCTTATTCTTAGACTCCAATTTCCATAAGATTAATTCTGGGAGAAATAATAACAAAACAGACCCACTTGTTAATGGGTTCATATTTCCGTTTTTTAACAACTCAGAATAAGGCGTCCATTTTGTGCTCAGGAGAGACGGGCGTGTCTTTGGGCAGTGAAGGACTGAGCACACAGCCTGGTCCACAGCAGGTCAGCACGTTGCTGCGCTCCACTGTGACAGATAGAGGGGTGGACCTATGAAGAACCCCTGTCTAGGTCCCGACCCCTAAGACTGGGCCTCTGGGTGGACCTATGAAGAACCCCTGTCTAGGTCCCGACCCCGAAGACTGGGCCTCTGGGTGGACCTACGAAGAACCCCTGACTAGGTCCCGACCCCAAGGACTGGGCCTCTAGGTGGACCTACGAAGGTCCCCTGACTAGGTCCCGACCCCAAAGACTGGGCCTCTGGGTGGACCTATGAAGAACCCCTGACTAAGTCCCGACCCCAAAGACTGGGCCGCTGGGTGGACCTATGAAGAACCCCTGACTAGGTCCCGACCCCAAAGACTGGGCCTCTGGGTGGACCTACGAAGAAACCCTGACTAGGTCCCGACCCCAAGGACTGGGCCTCTGGGTGGACCTACGAAGAACCCCTGTCTAGGTCCTGACCCGAAAGACTGGGCTTCTGGGTGGACCTATGAAGAACCCCTGACTAGGTCCCGACCCCAAAGACTGGGCCTCTGGGTGACCTACGAAGAACCCCTGACTAGGTCCCGACCCCAAAAACTGGGCCTCTGGGTGGATCTATGAAGGCACACACTCATGCATGCGCACAGAAACACATTTTAGGAAATTCTATCCTCATAGGGACATAAGAAGTTGGAAATCCCATTCCAAAAACGTTTTCCCTAAACCTAACCCTAAGTACGAAATCTCATCATTCACCCTAACCCATAACCTTTAGCGTAAATCTAAGCCACATATTAGCATTTTCCCGGTGTGATCCAGCAAAATGTCACCGCAAGGATTTTTTCCATATTTACCAGCCTCGTGGGGATTTATTCTCTTCTCTATGTTTTAGTATGTTGAAACGTAGAGAAAAGGACCAGCATTTCCACAGACTCACACGCGTGCTGGGGCCAGGTCGTGGCCAGTGTATGTCTCCTGGGCCGTGTATGACACACTGGGACTGGTTAACACATCCAGCAGCTAAGGGTTTCACCCATGTTATTTTCCCTTCTGAGTGCTGGGACAGACTCCCAGAGCCTGATATTTCACCCCGGACACCCATCCTTCATGAAGCATTCATATGATATCGGGTTGGTCTTGGTATTGGGGTGGGCACGTGGCTATATAGCTCTGTGTCTTCCTACAGCCACGACCGAAGCCTCTGACGCCCAACAGCCTGCACACCCATTAGCAAAGGTCCAAATCCAATTAGAGTGACATGAGATACTGAAACTAGCTCTTCTCCCCTTCTCTAGTCCCTAACCTTCTCCCCCTATTCACTCCACTGTAGTCCCTAACCTTCTTCCCCTATTCACTCCACTGTAGTCCCAACCTTCTCCCCCTATTCACTCCACTGTAGTCCCTAACCTTCTTCCCCTATTCACTCCACTGTAGTCCCTAACCTTCTTCCCCTATTCACTCCACTGTAGTCCCAACCTTCTCCCCCTATTCACTCCACTGTAGTCCCAACCTTCTCCCCCTATTCACTCCTCGCTAGTCCCTAACCTTCTCCCACTCTTTACTCCATTTGTCTGAAAACCTCCCTGTCTCCACTCCTCTCCAGTCCTTCTCCTTCTTTCATTCTTTCCACATTACGTTTCAAAGCTTTGCCTTTCGCCATTTAGAGTTCCCTCCCTGCCACATCCTGACAATTCCCTGACCCTAACAACAGAGTTGCAGCAGCACACACTCACACACAGAGAGACACTCACACACGCGCACAGACACAAATGCAAAACCACACACACACAAACAGACACACAAACACACCCGTCACCGGCTCACAATAGCCTCATACAAACAACTGTGTTACTTTTGGTCTGAACACAACGGCAATGCTGCTGTGAATTGAGTCGAAGCTGCAGGAATTAGAAGCCACACGCACACACACACACACACACACGCACACACACACACACACACACACACACACACACACACAAATACCTCTCCATTTTTAACTGAATTGTAGGATTTGCATCTCATTTTGCTAGTGTGTTTGAGAGTGTGTGTTTTTTTTGGCAGATGAATACCACCTCAATGTCACACTAAAGCTGTTGTGAGGAAGACAGACAGGAATAGTCCCGGCTTTAGATGCACAGTGACAGCTTAATATACCGGATGCCCCCACACTCTGCATTTCTCTACCCCGCTCGCCGTCTCAATAGGAGGAGGTTCCTTTCGTTCTTCCGTAACAAACACACACCAAGCTCCAGTGGGTGACCTACAAAATGGTGGTCAAGACAGGCTTTATGTGGCCGCTGAATGGAGGAGAGGCCTGATTAGAGGGTGAGGGAGAGTTCAATGGTTCTCTATGCTAGTAGACTGAGATTCAGTTGGCCTCTAGTCAGTTCATTGGAGCTCTAAGGCAGGGTACCCGGGTGGCTTAAATGGAGCTGTAGTCATTCCAGTGGATGTGTGAGCTGGCAGAGGACAGCTGAATGGCTCGGTGTGCTGGAGCCTGTGGTCGGAGGAGGGCCCGGCCGTGTCTCTGTTCAAAGCCCTCTCAGGGGCCATACACAGGCCGCAGACCTGCATGTCACAGGCTCCTAGCAGCAGGTTCCAGCCAGGAGGAGATAAATGGCACACAGTCCTTCACGCTGTTCGACCAATCTCCTCCCTCCAACCGACCACATGGCCTCGAATTCAACCACCAGCAAGGCATCAAGTTCAAATGGATGAAAATTCGAGAGGGGATAATGGCGCGTATGGCTGGAGCCAGATAAATACATGGAAAACTTTTTTTCTGGAAAATACTTGAGCCATTTGCTGATTTTCAAGTGCTCTATACTGACCCACTACAACAGATATATTAGAATTTGTGACTGACTGATGAGTTCACATTTCTTCTCAGATGCCCCATGTATGTGAAGGAAATGAATAGTCGTAGCAGTATGGGTAGTTCGGTAGTTTTAAGATAATCACCAGGGGTGGGCTTAGGGATTTGGAGGCCTGAAGCAGATTCCAGTCTGAGCCCACACCCAACCCCCAACACAAAAGTAGCAATAATATCAAACACATCCCTGTTTCACCATAAAGGGGTCAGTACTGGTTCTCTGACTAGGAGGATATTTGTAATACTCCTAAATAGGACTGTGACCTGACTATTGATCCTCAGCTATAACCTGGGTAGTTCGAACACTTGCTGTCTGAAGGCTGTGCAATATGAAACTTTATGAACCAGGTTGTGTAAATCCTCAATGCTGGTTGGCTGAAAGCTGTGGTATATGAGGCTGTATACAATGGGTATGACATCACATCACTTTTTACTGCTCTAAGTACATTGGTAACAAGTTAATAAGCGCAATAAGGCATTTGGGGGGTTTGTGGTATATTGCAAATATACAAGTAAGCGCTTTGGATAATCTCCAAGGAATCTTTGCACTACAATAAACAATAAATTTAAACTGTTCAGTGAGATTTTATAGGTGAATCAAATATATGTATTGCACTTAATACATTTAATTATAGTTTCAGTGAATGCAATACAGTGACATAAATAACAGTTAAATTTGTGGGAAAATGTTTGATGTGAGGGAGGTGACCTGCGCTGAATCCACACAAAATAAGAGCGCGGCGCTGAGCAACCCATGACAGATATTATGGTCGATGGGGAGGGCCCTCAAACTGAGGCACTGTAGGCCTCGAGTGGAGAACAAAAAAAAAGATAATGATTAATTATGCAAAGTTCACTAGGCCCCTGATATCGTGAGGCCTCAGGCAGTTGCCTGTTCTAAATCATGGTAAGTCCGCCTCTGGATATGACTCTTCCTATTTCTGGGACTCTTGTGAAACATGCTTTGCACAGGGAAACCATATCCTTTGTTATAACTCTGATAAGAAGTGAGCGTCTTACTTGTTTTTTTGCAGTACAATTACCCCTTCTTCACATTTACTAGAGCGTCTCCTCGAACCGAGGAGCAGGGACGAGTGCTGGCCTGTGGTGGAATACCTTCCAGTCAGTGGCATAGCCCTCATAAGTCCCACACGTTGACCTCTCCTTCATAGAACCAGAGATACACACGTAAACGCCAGTATCCGTTGGCATATTTGCCTGTTGGCACATAAAAAGTGCTTTCCATTTCACTCCTACAAATGTAACTATTACCTATTAGACAGTTAAACTAATGGTATGACTCTCAGGAACATTGTATGCATCATCTGTTTACCTTTTTCACATTCACAAGTGACACTCACTTCCTAATCCCTTTTTGATGCATGGCTGTCACTATAAGCTTACCTATTTTTACGTATTTACAGTATGTCTTTATTAACATTATAGGAGTATTCTAAAGGTAACATTTCGCTCACACCTTTTTTCTAAAGGTTGTACTAGAGATTTTGGCACAAAATGTTCATTTGCACAACATTTACATAACATTTCAAAGACCACACTGAGGTCAATGGACATCACATTAGCAGCAAGAAGGTTCAGTCGACATTCTTTCCTCACACCTCTGTAAAGCTCTGTAAAGCACTGTAAATATCACAGTAGCCACGACTCAACAGCCAATGATTTGACAAAGTATATAAACGCATGGTATCTGCCAGCGACCTTTCACCTTAACCACATTATACGTTTGAATAATGGAAACAAACCACATTAGACTACTGAATAATGCAACAATTCATGAGCAGGTGCACACAAAGGGTTTATTTACTCATGTGTACGCTACACTCATTACATATTAGCTTAAAGACAAACTGAGTTGCTAACAGTACTTCATCAATTTATGTTAGCCTATCAAAAATGAAGGATTAGTATAACACTTTTAATATGATGTTTTTCTAGCTGTGGTGATACTATGCTATACCCTACAACTAGGGTGAGGAGTTGGTCCGTTAAGCCCATTTGAGCAGGAAAAACTCGGGGCCCCACAAAGATCAGTACCCCACCACTCAGGCACTTATAATGTCTCCAATGACGTCACACAATTTTACTATGAAAAATACACCTTTTTTGCATGATCCTTGCATGAAATTGCATGAAAATATCTATAGATTTCAGCTGTGTCAAAGACATTAGCGATAGGCTGAATGAGACAGGCATGTCTGGAGGAGATGACACCGGGGACAGGATTGCGCGCTGCCACGGTAACAATGTCAAAGTTTATAGTAGATTGAAAGATTAATCAGAGGGTATCTTTCGGAAACCTCTTGGAGTGAATGATGTACCTCCCTCCACTCATCTAGGTTTCTGTGTAAGCGGGTGTGACATTTTCCCTCCATACCACCTTCACAGATTCATGGTTGTTTTTTTTATTGTCCCACACAAATTGATATCATACTCTCCGGGGGCCTATTGGAGCGCCGTACAGCGCTTTGTTTTTCTTGTCTTCAATTAAATTTAAAATAGGACCCATCTCTAGAGTAAGGGAGAGAAGGGGAGGGAGAAGAATAGAAAGAAAGAAATAAAGAAAGAAAGAAGAAAGAAAGAAAGAAAGAAAGCTGTACTGGGCTAACCATTGCAATTAGTCAGAGAACTTCTACTCTCTACCACTCTCTCAATCTGTGTGGCTGTCTCCCTCTCTCTCTCTCTCTCTCTCTCTCTCTTTCTCTCTCTCTCTCTGTGTTTCTCTCTTTCAATCTCTCCCTTCATCTGTGGCTACCAAGGGATTTATACAGTGTGTGATGTTCAGAGGTCAGACCTGTTGCATTAATACAGCGCTGTAGACCCGTGGTTCAGTTCACCACTGTTCTCTCCTTTTCACACTTGTCTTCCCCATTTCTTTCTGTGTTGTCGAGGACAACAGGTGATCACAGATTGCTGTTCTGCCCGGCCGCTCCAGTCTGCCCATGAACAGTAGGGCTGTGTGTGTGTCCCGCTGCTTCCATTCAATCCACTGAGTTATTGCTCTGGCCTGGTGTTTAGGCTTAAACCAACATGATTACTGGTGCAAGGTTATTGTGAGCCAATGACGTGCATTTGTGTGTCCGTGTGTGTGTCTGTGTGTGTGTGTGTCTGTGTGTATGTTTGTGCCTGTGTCTTTACTCGCTTTTTTGTCTTTGAGTGCACCGCTGTTTTCTCCCAACCACTACTATTGTGGAGCACCGAGGCCATATTGCTTTAACACAGGCTTGTAGAGTTCAGAATAAGTCCCCACATCTGAAAACAGAAGATTAGCTGCATAGAGACTGAAGTAAACGCTGGTCAGAGGGTCAATGAGATGCCTCTCACGGCTGCCCGCTGCCTCCCGCGGCCCTTCCGTGTCCAGCCATTATGCTAATGCTAATGACGTTGGCGGCTGCTGTGTAGCTGTGTAGCCCAGGGCCAGTCCCATTCAGCCCCATTGAGATGCTTAACCCCAATCTAACGGGCCATTACGGCAACAATACTACCTCATATGCAGAATAAGTCCTCTACTCAACGGTGGAGACCCGGACCAAAAACACAATCTGCTAGTCATCAACACCTCTGTCACTGTCCATGTCTCCCTCTCGATCTGCTCCCCCCAGAGATGTGTTTGTTGGTCTAACCTCACAATCCCTCTCTCCGCCATGTAGCCACAGAGCCCAGGGCGAACAGCCTCCTCCCTCAGGAACAGCCGTTGAAGTCAGAAGTTACTACAGCAACGCCGCTTTCAAGGCCAGCGCCTTGTTGTTGTTGAATATTGGGGAGTACATATTCTACTTTTCCATCATTATGCGTGTTAGTGATCTCCCTGACTGTGTAAACACAACGTAATGAAGCTGTTTGTTATGCAGTAATACTCTTAATGTCACCTAACCCTATAAAAACACTTGGTATGACTGCGGATGTCAGGGTGGAGTGTTCCCCGATGACGCTCGGAGACCTTTATTAAATTCCTGACTGGAAGTTCATTCTGTACCAGACTCTCACATGCTGGAGTGACAACTGCCTATATTTGCTACAGCAACAAAGAAGTTGTTAATTGCTTCTTCATATAAAGGGGACTTTCTCCTTAAAATAAACACATTTGACTTTTAAATAAGCAGTGCAGATGCCTTTCTCTATTGGGACACCATCTGTCTTGACACCTAGAGTTCCCAGTGATGCCGAAGCTGGCGCGTACAGAACAATCATCTCCTATCTTATCTCTGGCAGCAGTGCTTTGTTTTCACAGAGAAAATAGCAGAATTCTGGAGGTTGAACGGACAGAAATGAAAAGAGGACTTGATCAAAATAACAAAGTGTAAATCTTGTTTAGGAGGGTTCAAAGTGATACGATTTAACCCGCTAGTCTTATGCCCCTGGCTGCCTGACTGGCTCTTTGTGGGGGATGATGATGTGTGTGTGTGTGTGTGTTCATGTTTGGATATGTGTGTGTGTGTGTATGTGTGTGTGTGTGTGTGTGTGTGTGTGTGTGTGTGTGTGAACAGGATTGTTCCAGTTTGTCTGCAGGCAGAGTGTGGAGCAGTGATCTGGCTGCCTACAGTGGGAACTGGAGTCTTACAATAAAGACACCAAAAGTCCACTTGCATGCTCACTCCCTCTCTCTCTCTCTCTCTCTCTCTCTCACTCTCACTCTCGCTCTCTCACACAAACACACACACAAACATACAAGCTGGAACAATCCTATCTGCTTTATGTTTGTCAGTGGACTCCCTAACCCTCTGAAACACACCAGCCGAGCCCTTCATCTCACCCCATACACACACATTCCCAACCGCCCATTTCTCTATGATTAAGCACACACACAGGAACACCCACAGGAACACACAAACACATGCACTGAGAGACATCACCCACTGTCCTTAATCAACACCCCAAAGGCACTGGGCTGACGGTGTCAATACCAATGGGACTGTGTCTGTGTTTGTGTGTAAGAGTGTTTTTGCGTGTCTGTGTGTGTGTGTGAGAAACAGAGAGAGAGAGAGAGAGAGAGAGAGAGAGAGAGAGAGAGAGGCAGCACGTGTGCAATAGCTGGTGTGTGTTTCCACTGTGAAGAGCTGAACCAGGCTTACAGGGTTTAGAGGTTCCTTAAGCAGGCTTTACTGATGTACCTCTCCTACCAAGCTGGAGCATAACTCAAAAACAAAATTCCTGCCCCTTCACTTTATACACACACACACACACACACACACACTCACACAAATGCACACAGAGTTTTTCAGCAGTGGCCAGAGACAGCTCTGAAGCAAACTTCTATTTGCCTATTGCCAGCAGAAAAACCTTGACAAGGACAAACTACACAAAACACACACACACACGCACACACACATGCATATACTCCATTCCACAACTGAATGAATATTCTCCCATCAAGCAGCACTTCAGCAGTGTTTGGATGGACATACACTGGCGTGGTTTAAATAGGGAGTGCTTTGACACACTCAGCATCTCTCCTTCCTCTATCCTTTTGTTCTCTCTCTGTCTTTCACTCCCTTTCTCATTATTCCCTCTCCATCCATTTCTCTGTCTCTGTCTTCCAATTTCACTTTCTTTTGATGGCTGTCTATTTTCTCCACAGGATCTAATTTCTGTCTGTTAATATCTCTACTATCTTCCAAGTCTCTGTAGCGTATAACACTTTGCTAACACTTTTACCCCTCAATTAGCCCAGCAGGTTCCTCTTTTAGTCTTCTATTAGCCTTTAGGATAGGACTGCACTTTCCACTTTCCACTAACTAATTATCTAATTCATCCAGACATTTAACCATAATTCATCCACGGTCTGGTTCAGAAGAAAGGTCTTCCTCATTTTTTTTCCATATCAGATTCTATTCAGGAGAAAATTCAAAGAAGGCAACCTCTGGAGACATCCACAGGTAATCCATCGAAGCCCATCCAGACTTCTACAGACTTTTAGGGTTCCAAACAGTCATTTGAAATTTTATAAATGAAAAACTGTTTTTAATGTACCAACAATATGTGTAACTCACTGAGGGGCAGTTTCCTGAAGCGTAAAAGACTGTCTGAAAGGCGGATGCCTCGGAAATCAGATGAATATATTCAGGAACAGAGAGGTTGCCATTTGCATTTCCAGTTGGATGTCTACAGTGCCTGCCCGTCCTTGGCTCGCTCCCCAGCATCACACATACACAACAATGGACAGCTCATTCTGCATGAGTTAAGTCCACCTCTTCCCTCACATGTCCTGCTTCTTTTCTCCTTGACTCCATTCAAAAGAAGGACCGTTAAATATTTCGCACAAATAGGCAAGGGTGATCTATCGGCCATTTAGAGGCTTGATCTCTGAGAGTGGCTGCCCTAACTCCGCTCAGTTCAGAACAGCACTAACATGTGGGTGGGCTAAACAAGCCAGACAATTTGTCAGAACTAACTAGTCTTTCAAGAGCACACAAAGTAGGAGGCATCTATCTCTTTCTACCAAGAGAAGAAATGCAGAGAAACCAATGAATATCAAGGGGAACACAGCAATAGGCAGCGTTAGTTTGGAATGTTTGGAGCCTATACATCTTGTTTTTTAACTACCTTTGCACCCCAAAATTTCTCCCTTCCCCCAAATTGCCATATCCAACTCTAATGGCCTGTTTTATTAAAACAACTCCCAATGGATTTAACAACTCCTAATGGATGCAACAGCTCCCAACTGATCCAACAACTCCCAACTGATCCAACAACTCCCAACTGATCCAACAACTCCCAATGGATTCAACAACTCCCAAGGGATTCAACAACTCACAATGGGCTCAACAATTCACAATGGATTGATTAACTCCTCCTGGATTCTGAGGTGTTGAAGACGGTTGAAAGCCCATTCCTTTATATTGGCGCCAAGCCCATTGCTTTTTTCCGCACTGTTCTTTCATCCTGGAAATCACATGGGTCAAGTTCTGAGTGAGGTCACAGTCACTCACCTCACAACCTCGATCAATTTTTCATCTAGATAAAATAATACAAAAAATGTACCGGAAAGGTTCTCTTCTACACTATCAAACCAATGCAGTACATGTGGAGGAGGACACAACATGGAGTATCGCCGAAAGCACTTCATTTTCCCAAACGGAAGTCATGTCACAGCCTCTATTTCACAGATTCAATTTCCGTTGAACAAACCTATTTCCATTTCCCTTGGAAAACCATAGGGTTTGGGGACATAAACACTGTGTTCAATGACTACTGATGGTTTGTGTTAATCAGAAGCCTTCTCTTGGGAGCCCACATTATCAGCTTCATCGTGCTCCGTCATCTGGAATGCTTGACTGCATCTATCAGCCAGATTATAATTACAATGCTCTTTTATGATGTGCATTTGATGAAGTTGAATTAATACCTCATTCTATCCTCCCTTTACCTCTCCTCCTCACCTCCTCTTCTCACACCATCCTGTGTCTTTCCTCCTTTTACCTCCTCCCCTTGCTCATTCCTAATTTTTTCCTCCCCCTACATCCCTTCATCTCCCTTTAGCCCTCCTCCTACCTCATTCTCTCCTCCACTCACCTCCCTTTACCTCCCCCTAGTCCTTCCTGAGTCTCTCATCTCCTTACCAGCGCTCCTCCTTCCTCAATCTGTCCTCCCATTATCTCCTTTCACCTCCTTTTATCCCTCCTCCTTCCTCAATCTGTCCTCCCCTTACCTCCCTTCACCTCCCTTTATCTACCCTCCATCCTCTGTCTCTCCTCTTACCTCCCTATGTCTGCCACAGCCCCTCCTTCCTCAGTTTCTCCTCCCCTTACATTCCTTCACCTCCCCCTAGCCCTCCTCCTTCCTCAGTTTCTCCTCCCCTTGCATCCCTTCACCTCCCACTAGCTCTCCTCCCTCATCAGTTTCACCTCCCCTTACCTAGTTCATTCACTTCCCCCAGCCCTCCTCCATCAGTCTCTCCATCGATTACCTCTCCTCCTCTTCTCCGTCTTCAGCCCCTCCCCGGTTTACCTGTCCTCTCCTTGTCCCTTCCTCAGTTTCTTGTCCCCTTTTCTTCTCTCCTCATTCTTTCCCCAGTTTCTCCTCCCCATTACCTCCTTCAGATCCCCCAAGCCCTCCTCGATCCACAGATTCTCGTCCCTTACCTCCATTCAGCTCCCCCAGCCCTCCTCTTTTCTCAGTTTCTCCTCCCCTTACCTCCCTTCACCTCCCACAAGCTCTCCTCAGCTCCCTGTTCTCTAAGAGCTCAATCTGTCTTAAGACAAGGTCACGTTGTCCATTGGTGTGTTGATTAAAACATGACAATCAGGCGGAACACACTGATCACCACAGCTCCATGATAAAGTGTAGCAACAACACTTCGTCATTATAGACAGGACTAAACAAACGACCACTGACTAGAAACAGTCTTGGCTCTAATTAAACTTTCTTAGCAGCATCATTAGGATAAAAAATACTTCTCTGATGTACGCACAGTCATGCATGCACACACATACACACACATTAACACACACATGCAAACATGCCTGAACACACACAGAACTGACTGCATGAGGTATGCCTTTGAGTTTCAGCACATCAACTGGATCTGTCATGATTAGGCTGAAGATGAAGAGTCAACATCCTTCAGTGGCATTCTATAATTACACAGTGATTTAGCATCACCCCCATCGTCTAATCACACACACACACATAACTCTCTCTCACACACACACACATACACACACACAGGCATAGACACACACCCCCACACACACAGACATAAATACACGTAACACACACACACACAAACACACACACACACACACACACACACAGGCTTCAAAACACACACACCTAATCCACCTTAAACTAATCAACTGACCAAATCCCATGGTACCAGAGTATGTCAGCAGCTGTATGGTAATGAAGCTACTCCATATGATTGTCAGGGCTGTGATCCTGGAACAGAGGGTTTACTCACAGGGGAACACCTCAATATAATCCTGATAACACTGACAGTTACCACAGTACCAGGTCTATAGTATTCACTGCTTTGGCACATCTCAAAATTTGCTTAGTTTGTTCCGGCACCTAGTGGATCTCCATTACGGTGTGCACTTTGCACTACAAATATTCTACCCAAAGCGTTCATACTTCATGAAGTTGGTTATTCCTGCAGCCCCTTATTGCCTCAGCACCGCCTGACAACAATGTGAAGGTTTTAGGTTTCTATTGTATCCACCTCCCCATACCCCCACGCTTGGCAAACAGAGCTCTAGGATCCGGTACCTGAATGCCCAACGGATCAATCTCTCTCGCGCACCCCAATGTGTTCTGGGAAAGTAAGCACTGATGAATTAAGAGCTGACTGCAGCCCCACTGGTCTACCGCAGCCCCACTG
>JACXGI010005445.1:23925-47031 GCA_016801175.1 Esox masquinongy | reverse complement strand
CTGGACTCAGCCCACGTGCACTTATTAATTATTACAATTGTACTCTTAATATGTTTACCCGGTACAGCCAGAAGAGGACTGGTCACCCCTCTGAGCCTGGGTCCTCTCTAGGTTTCTTCCTAAATTTCGGCCTTCTTAGGGAGTTTTTCCTAGCCACTGAAATTCAACACTACTGTTGTTTGCTCCTTGGGGTTTTAAGCCCGGGTGTTTTGTAAAAGCACTTTGTGACAACTGCTGATGTAAAAAGGGCTTTATAAATAAATTTGATTGATTGATTGATATGTTGTAGCCAGCAAAAGTGTTTGTCTATCCAGACCCAAAACGCATGCACGGATGCATACTAAAATCCACCAGAAACAGTCGCAATATAACCGTAAACTGTTTTATTTCAGGCTTACGATAATGTAGTGACTGGAGGTTTTAGCCAGCAAAGTTTTTGTCTATACGGAACAATTCATATTGCGTACTTGGATTCGCCTGCGAGGAGATACGAACTCGGGACCTATAGTTCGCAGGTTCGTTTCTCTAACCACTGCGCTATTTAACAAGGTATACTCAGTCAGTCAGTCAGTAAGAGACATTCGCTCTTCGTGACCGGCTCCGCTTACGCGGTCCGGCAAATAGTAATGCCCTGACAGGCCTATGCATTACGTTATTTGCTGCTGTTATGGGATTTCACAATCTGAATGTCTCCCGAGTAAAAGTATATCAAGCCTAAGTGTTTATAACATTGAGGTTGTTAACTATATTTTTAAATAAAACATTGAATTTATTGCATAACATATTACAATTTATATTCTTTTTACTACCTCTCTTTTTGGCACAAGTGGGTGGGGTCGACTATTCAATGACAAAAGCTGAGTAATTATCGATAGTGAAAATATGTCATGCACTTCCCCAATGTGTGTGTGTGTGTGTGTGTGTGTGTGTGTGTGTGTGTGTGTGTGTGTGTGTGTGTGAGAGAGTGCATATATATAAATATATTTTTTTCTTTATCTATTGATTATCCAAAAAAAGGCAAAAAAATATATATTTTCAATAATTTGTTCAAACATTGATTGTACTTTCACAATATGTACACATGTGCGTCATGTCAATAAAGTGAATTGAATTGATTGTGAAAGAAAAAGAATCCAAAAAAGAACAATAGAGACGGCGGCAGAAATCGCCACGGAGAGACGGCGGCAGAAATCGCCACGGAGAGACGGCGGCAGAAATCGCCACGGAGAGACGGCGGCAGAAATCGCCACGGAGAGACAGACAGCGAGAGACAGACAGCGAGAGACAGACAGCGAGAGACAGACAGCGAGAGACAGACAGCGAGTCTGAGTTTGTGTACCTCTGTGGAACAGCTCCTGGAGGCTCTCCGCACTCTGACTAAGGACGGCCCAAACCTCCTCCTCCTGAAGGGGACCACCTCGCACCTCAAGAGCTTCAGCTAGAGACACATGCATCGTCCCTGCAGCAGAGAGAAACAGACACATTTACACTTACAAGAAACACACTAAATGAGATACTGACTAACATTGCTTATTTTAGAAACGTTAATGATAATAATAGCACAAATATGTTAATTAGTTACATATGTAAAACCACGCTTAAACTGGCTTTTCATATTTGTCACAACATGACAAAGTCAGTTACATAACACTACTGAATCTTTCTGTAGAATCAGACAGAAGCTTTGGATTAACAGACACTCCAGGCAAAGACAAACCTTCTTATGAAATACGATTCTCAAATCAGCCCTTCAAAAAAAATTCTGTTTGAAAATGTTCAGGGAATTCCAAATTGATACCATACCATCATTCATTACAGAACAACTTGTGAATTCAGAAAGGATGTTGACCTGAATGGTTCCATAGTGTGTGTGTGTGCGCGTGCGTGCGTGCGTTTCAGAGGGCCAGCTCTCTCCCCATGCCATCGCTTAATGTTTGATTACAGTAATCTACAGCCAATGAGTCCAATATCATGACGATTTCCATGATTAGAGAGAAAAACAGCACTCCATTCAAGAAGCTGTTGGGTAATTTCTGAAAAAAAATTGTGGAGAGGGAGTGAGAGAGCGAGAGAATGTTTGCAGTACTGCTGTGTGTGACTGCAGTGCTTTGCCTCCAGATTCCTGCCAAATGACTAAAGCAAAGCAGTTTACTGCTCCATTCAGATATCAAGGGCAATAACGTTTTGGAGAAAAATACTTTCTGTATCCTTGATAATTCAACTATACATTTACCTTTGATATGTTTGGATACATCTGGAGTGTAAACTGAATTTTTGGAATCTAATACAGCTCCGGAAAAAATTAAGAGACCACTGCACCTTTTTCTTTCCTTTCCAAAAAAGTCGAAAAGGAAGGTTTTGAGTGAGGAACAGAAGGGTTAAAATAAAAAGAGACCACTGCAAATTGAATGCTTCTGTTCCTTACTCAAAACTTTCCTTTTCAACTTTTTTGGTGCAGTGGTCTCTTAATCTACAGCTCTGGAAAAAATTATTAAATGCATGTAGTTTGTCTCATCTGGATTCTCAGCTAATGTCCTGTCAAAAACTGTAGGCATTAGGACACTGTAGCAAAATGCTTTGCAATAGAAAATAAATAACCAGTTCATATTGGGCAAATTCTGGTTATTCCCTCCTTGTGTCAGTCTGTCTTCTATCAGGTGCTTAATGATCATAACCCTGGGCTGGGTCCATAAGGACAGAATGAGGACTAATCTCTGATTCCATGCTATAAAAGCATCTTTTCCAACAAGGTCAGACACTTTGAAGACATATTAATGTTGAAAGGAACCATTTTGGTAATTATTTGGTTGATTCTTACTAATGACCTGATTGGATCTGAAAGAAGCCGCTAATTACGACCCGCCAAGAAAACTATATAAAAATGGCTGATGCAAGCAACTGGCGATGTCCATGCTAGAATGCATTGTCTCCTAGTGAAAACATCTAACCATCTCTATAGCTCATTCATGTCATGCTCTCCTCCAGCTGAGGCCAAAGTCACATGCTTCTAAACAGCACACTAAATTGGGCTCACTCCAGGCCTTTGCAGAGCAGAATGGCTGAGAAGTAGATTTACTTGTAAAAATCAGTGTGAGGAGTGTGAGGAATAACAGAGGAAATTACTATAACATTAAATTAGAAGAGCACAGAGGGCCCCAGACTGCGGCAGTGGTGTTAGTCACAGACGCACAGCACATCCTCATCATTGCAGGCACAAAATTGTCTCATTGCTACCCGGCAGAATGTTCTGAGCAGTTTTTAGTTCCGATATAGCTAGGTGCTTATCAGTGTCTAAATTACTCAACATCAAAAAAAATTCTGAGTATACACCGATCAGCCATAACATTATGACCACTGAGAAGTGAAGTGAATTACACTGATAATCTTGTTATCATGGCACCTGTCAGTGGGTGGGATGTTTCAGGCAGCAAGTGAACATTCTGTCCTCAAAGTTGATGTGTTAGAAGCAGGAAAAATGGGCAAGCATAAGGATCTGAGCGACTTTGACAAGTGCCAAATTGTGATGGCTAGACAACTGGGTCAGAGCATCTCCAAAACAGCAGCCATTGTGGGGTGTTCCCGGTCTGCAGTGGTCAGTACCTATCAATAGTGGTCCAAGGAAGGAAAAGTGGTGAACCGGCGACAGGGTCATGGGTGGCCAAGACTCACTGATGCACGTGGGGAGCGAAGGCTGGCCTGTGTGGTCCAATCCAACATACGAGCTACTATAGCTCAAACTGATGAAAAAGTTAATGCTGGTACTAATAGAAACGTGTCAGAACACACAGTGCATCACAGTTTGTTGCATATGGGGCTGCATATCCACTGACCAGTCAGGGTGCCCATGCTCACCCCTGTCCACTGCAGAAAGCTCCTACAATGGGCACGTGAGCATCAGAACTGGACCACGGCACAATGGAAGAAGGTGGCCTGGTCTGATGAATGACGTTTTCTTTTATACTACGTGGATGGCCAGGTGCATGTGCGTCGCTTACCTGGAGAACACATGGTACCAGGATGCACTATGGGAAGAAAGCACCCAGCAGAGGCAGTGTGATGCTTTGGGCAATGTTCTGCTGGGAAACCTTGGGTCCTGCCATTCATGTGGATGTCATTTTGACATGTACTACCTACCTGAGCACTGTTGCAGACCATGTGCACCCTTTCATGGGAACGGTATACCCTGATGGCATTGGCCTCTTTCAGCAGGATAAAGCGCCCTGCCACAAAGCAAAAATGGTTCAGGAATGGTTTGAGGAAAACAACAACGAGGTCAAGGTGTTGACTTGGCCTCCAAATTCCCCAGATCTCAATCCAATCGAGCATCTGTGGGATGTGCTGGACAAACAGGTCTGATCCATGGAGGCCCCACCTCGCAACTTACAGGACTTGAAGGATCTGCTGTTAACATCTTGGTGCCAGATACCACAGCACACCTTCAGAGGTCTAGTGGAGTCCATGCCTTGACGGGTCAGGGCTGTTTTGGCAGCAAAAGGGGGACCTACACAATATTGGGCAGATGGTCATAATGTTACTGCTGATCGGTGTATACAGCACGTAACCCAATTTCAGCTGAAGGAAGAAAATGGAAGAAAGTGTTAGAAGTTGTTTTTGTTGTTTTGGATTTGAAATGATACATTGAGAATAGGGTGAAATTACCAACTGCCAGCTTTAATTTGAAAGTATTTTCACCCATATCAGATGAGCCATTTAGAACAGTACATTTTGTACATAGCCTCGACATTTACGCAGACCAAATCATTTTGGACCACTGACTTTACAGCAGTGTCTTATTAGGCCTGTGTTTTTGTTTGCATTATTAGTGCATGTGAAACGGATGTCAAACATGATACTGCTAACAGTATCTCTTTCTCCCTGAAAGTTTGCCTTGCCCCACACTGGGCACGACCTTGGGTCCTCTGCTTCGCAACACGTGACCGGTGTCCTTGACAACATTACAATAGCTTGAACTATACAAAAGGTACCAATTGTATAGCCCAATCTGCAAACTTTCAAGCTAGCTGTGAAGTGGGCTTACAGTACGTTTTTAACTCTGTAACACTCACCCCTTCTACACTCAACAGAGTGGAGCTCAACATACAATTTGAGTCATACAGCACCAGTGAAACCAACGTCAAACATGCTGTTGCTAACAGTAACACTTCCTTACAGTACATTCTTAACTCCATTACACATTCAAGAGAGAGGTCCATCTCTAATCTTAATTCTAGGTTTTGCATTTGCAGTTATTGCTGGTATTTGACAACATAAGCACCAAAGAAGTGTCAATGCAAGTCAAGCTGAAACCCAAGATGCTGATAAATCAACCACAGACATAATTAAAACATTTGGCATACCAAAAATAAACTGGTTGGTACATTAAGAAGAAAGCAGTGGTTAGCTCAGCAATGGCAAATGACCTGGAAGACCTCTACAGCTGATGACAAAGAAATGTTTACTGTATTGAAGAAAACAGTAAAGAACTGTCCGACAGATCAGGAACAATCTCCAGGTGGTAGACATGGATGTCAGCCAGATGAGACAAATATTATCATGTACCAATGGGAAGAGCAAAGTGTGGAGAAATAAAAGGAAATGGCATAGGGCTGCCCTCGACTAAATTTTCTTCTCAATGACAGATTTGAAAAATCTCAAGACAGCCTTATTCCATCTCCTTTATTTATTTTAGTCAAAATTTATAACACCCGTTTTGTTCTTCATAAATATGCATTTTCATAAAATCACACTGTTTGATGCTTTGAGCCACTGTGTGATGAAATATAAAAAAATATGCCAAGAGTAATGACAAGAAACCAGAAATTAATTTTGTGGGTATTGAGAGAAGTCAGAGGAGAATGGCCAGACACATTCAAGCTGACCGAAAGGCCACAAATACTCAAACACTTGTTACAAGAGTGGTATGAAGACAGGCATCTCTAAAGACACGAAGTGCCAAACCTGAAACGGAGGGAGTGAAAGGGGATCCAACCAAATAGTTGATAGGTGTACCTAATAAAGTGGCCGGTGACTAGTTTTCTACACATTAAATTTATGATGTAAGCCTCTATAACAAAAGACTCAAGATCGGTTTGTGGCCTCTAATCTACAAGACTTGTTTATTTTTCTGTCCCTTAACAATTGGTCCTGTGGCTTACCGTGATCCAGCACTCAAAGCCCCTCCAGTGCTCCTTCAGTCACCCCCAAAGAAATCTCTCTTTTCCCACTGTCAGTAACGCATAAAATATGCCCATATAGTGGCCCTGGTCAAAAGTAGTGTATATAGTGAATAGCGTTGGTGGCAGTTTGCGAAGCATCCAGCATGACAAGCCCCAACTGCTGGGCTGGGGTGACAACGATGTTTAAATCTTGTGAATCCCACTGCAATATGATGTAAGTAAAGGATAGGAAGCTCTGGGTTTAAAGGGATAACATTGGACTGAGCAAAAACCATCACCACTGACATTTGTGGGTCACATCTCAATAGAAATGAGGACTCAGACACTGTGTGGGTGGTGTTACAGCCTGTTGCTGTAATGCTGATCTAAAAGGGACTGGAAATAGACACGGCACAAAGTTATGTTGTGTGTCAAATGACTGTAAACAGGAAGAAAGCAACAGGAAACATGTCATCACCCAGAAAAGATGTAGGATTGCCTCTGACTAACAAATCTCAGTTAATTACAGAGATTGGAAAGAGGTTTCATGCGTATTTCCATGATATGGGGAGAATACTGCACTCCCATTACAGCACTAACAGTATCCAACAAGAAATCATAGCTCCTCGAATGCTCAAAAAAGTTAAATCGGCATTAAAACCTACGCAAACACACTGGGTGCAAATAACACAATTACCCTATTAATTGGCATGTAGATTTCTTAGGGAATTGTTATGGGCATCTAGGGCTAAATAATACTTATTCATGCAGGAATGCAAGTTAAATACTCTGCTCAATGGGATGGCCCCGAGACCAAATGAGAAGTGGGGTACAACCAGTATGCCTCATTAAACATGCGAATGGCTGAGAGGGAGGGTAGTGTAAAGAAGACCTTGGGACCAATTGTTTTGCTCCATCTTGTTATTTCAACAGAGACCCACTGGAATGTTTTTATCCTCACAGAGGACTGTTCTCATCGGTCTATAGTCGAGCTCAATCTAGTCAGGGGCTAAAGGGTTATGAGAGCAGTTGCTTGATGGGCTACTAGAAAGTTAGGAAGACAGAGATTGCCAGACAGAAAGAGAGAAAAGAGGGTGAGATAAAAAGAGTGGGATTCTCTCTTTCAAACTGGGCCTGGTTTGTTCTTTTACAAGTTATTTTCCACAACACATTTGGAGAAACAAACATCCTATGGAACAAAGTCTAAATGGTCACAGTCACAAGAAGGATTTTCACTTAAAGGTTAAGTTCACTTTCTTTTAATCAAATCTCTTTTTTATGTAAATGGCGTGCCATACATGTATTCAGCTACCTTTTGTCTGCAAATTTGCTTAGTTAAGAAACTACAACAGGAAAAAATACTACTTCCCAATTTCAATATGGGAAAACGTGAATAAGCACTGTGCCTTAAAAGCCACTATGCAAAGTCAAGAGCTGGTGTCATCATACCAGTAGGCTACTTGCAAATTTACCTTAATGAAAAATGATCTTTGAAGCTCAACTTTACACAAAAATGCTTAAAATCTAGCTAGAAATACTTCGTTTTCTCCACCTCTTGGTCCTTATATGGATCATATTGCATGAATGCCCCAGGAATTTACCTGCACATTTTCCTATGCTACAACAAACATAAGATCTTTTAAACATCTAATGTATTTTCACTAGAGTTATAAAAAAGACCATATTTAAATAATTTCATTATATATTGTTATTTTACTAGGTAAGCATGCTAAAAATACATTATCTACAGCAACAACCTAGGAGCATAAACTCTGTCTTGCCCAATTAGATGTCTATCAAATTTTTTTGCTACAGAAAGATGTACTGTCACATTTTGTTAACTGATAATTTAACAGTGTCTAAGCATGTTATCAGATGTTGCTTAGGTATTTTCATAAGGCATTGTAGCCAAGGGTAAGTACTGAGTCAAAAAGTGAATAGGTCTATATTCTCTGTAAAAAAATAAATAAGATCCCAAAACAGTTTGGTATATAAAACCCACTCAAACACCTAAACATAACATCACAGTTCAGTACAGCGCAAAAATGTACTGTCAACAGTTACTGAAAATCAGCATTGTTTATTTGGCAAAAGACGAGACACCAATTCAGGATGAATATAATGCATAATGCATGAGGAGAACACTATCTAAAATAAAGTGCAATACGTAAACACAGCACAAACATTGTTTTACAATCATAAGGGTACTAGGCCTACCCGTTTGCCGAAACTCTATTCTCAACCGGAGTATGGCCGCACATCTTCGGATAGACACACACCTGCCCGTTGCTCTTGTAATTTCTTTAGCACAATTAGGCTGCTTGAATGCATTAGGGAGACAGTGTGTTCGAATATTTGCCTTTGTGTTGCTCTTGGGATACTGATACAGGGTTATGTTTGAGTAGGTGTCAACAAGTGCTAGGAAGTTCAAGTCTTTTTATCGACTCAGATCTTTGACTCATTTTGTAAAAAGAATGCTGACCATCATTAAGACATCCATTTGTACATATCTGCTGCTAGCCTTTCGAATAAACCCAAGTCATTACAAAAAGACTCATTACTCAAGTCAGTAAACAAAGTCGTTCAGAAAGAACGAGTTGTTCACCAACTGCAACAAGCAGCTAAAGACCACCCACTTGCATTGAGTGACATATCCTTTGGGATCATGAAATATTTAATGAAATACAGCATTAAATGTTGAAATAGGTCATTGAATGTTGAAATACAGCTCTGGAAAAAATTAAGATACCACTGTACCTTTTACTTTCCTTTCCAAAAAAGTTGGAAAGGAAGGTTTTGAGTGAGGAACAGAAGGGTTAAGATTTAGAGACCACTGCAAATTGAACGCTTCTGTTCCTCACTCAAAACCTTCCTTTTCAACTTTTTTGGAGAGGAAAGAAAAAGGTGCAGTGGTCTCAATTTTTTCCAGAGCTGTATGCCATTAAATTATGAAATATGCTATTAAATGATGAAAAACACAAGGAAATTATGAAATGGGTCATAATATTACCAAAAAGGCCATGATATTATGAAATACATCTTATATTGAAAAAAAAATGATTGGGAAATACAATGTATTATTATGAAATACTATACCATTATTTTTAAAAGAAGCATTATAAAAAATATTTCATAAAAATATGCCACTTAAAATTATATATTTATTTAATTCATTATTTAATTATTTCATTTTGACCCCCTTTGGTCAAGAAGTGGAGATATGCAGTTATTGTTTTAATAACAACTCTGTATCAATTACCATTGTAGTTTACTGGAATGCCAAAATGCTGTGGAACTAGAGATTTAAATTCAGTTGGAGGATTCCGCAATGTTGGTTTATTAAAAGCCTACCACCAATCGCCATTGCAGCTGATCCTTCTCGAGTTTGGCTCACAAAACTGAAGTTGGAAAAGCTCCAAAAAGTAATATAATTTTGATTACAACGTGCGCAAAGGCTCCCGTTTAAACAGAGAAACATAATAGTTTTTTTTCTGCTTAGTTTTATTCAAGAACCATTTAACACGTGTAGCTAGCTATTTAAATGTCAAGAGCCACCCGTACTGTATGGTAACGAATGTGTATGGTTACACCCCTACTACCGATACTCTCATGTATGCAAGCAAGCCTTTTCAATTTTCTCATGTCGCCACAAGGGCATGAAACAGCTTGAATGCACAGACAAAAAAGTATTAGTCAAGCCCAATTAAATGCAATGCTACACTGAAGAACGCCTAAATAACAAAACATAATATACAACATATAAACACATGCATCACTATACTGACACCTTTATTGTTTTTAAAAAGGCATATCTTTGTATTTCTGATGCCTTTGTTTATCCATCTGTCTCATACTGGCTAACATAATTGCTGTTGGGGTAAGTACAGCAACCCCCCCCAAAAAGTGTCTATCTAGATCAATTTTTTTAAAGAGAGATTTGGCTTAGAGAAATGGAATTTCCCCTTTAAGAGAATTATACTTGAAATTGGATAGTTCTCTGCTTCTCCCTACTACTTGGACTGAGCTGTGGTGCGCGCTCTCTCTCTCTCTCTCTTACTCTCTCTATCGCCCTCTCTCTCTCTCTCTCCATCTCTCTCTCTCCTGCTTTCTTACAGATAGACAAATAATTCACCATGTTGCAGGTATGCAGAAGACAACATCTTAACTGGTTCATATTTAAGCATTTTATTTGCCTTTTAAAGACTAAGATTGAAAGACAGCGAAGAAACACAAACATCAATTTCCTGTTTTCATAACTTCTCAGAAACATACAACAAGTAATATAACACCTTTGAAGCAATCCGAAGAAAAGCAGAACCTTTTCAATATTATAGGTCTAGCTCCCAAAAATGACTCTAGCAACTCAAAAATTGATCTGAAAACAAGCTCCTGGTTAATATTGTAAATGCATTTGAGCTGAAGCAAGGTTGAAGCTGGTAAAACCATTTGGATCTGAAAGAGGGCAGCTAGAAGGAAAAGAAAGACCGTGCCGTAGGTCGTATGCCAATTTGGGGGGGAGGGGGCTGCTTCAAGAGACAACTCATGCCAGGAGACGCATTAAAAAAAGATGGAGAACCTTTTTCCGAGAATTATATCATGCTCTCTTCAAATTTGGTACACTTTTTCATCACAGTTAAGCAACAATTGAACAACTCAGAAAAAATAAAAAGCAGGCCCCCCCCTCTCAGTGGGTAAGATGCAGATGCTGTGATGAAGGCCATGATCATGAAATGGATATTATAAAACTGAAGGAGCAAAATTTTAAAATTATAAAAAGTGTAGAATTGTTTACTGAGTCAACTGCTAGTTTTCAACTTATTTAACAGCCAAGAAGTACAACAGGTGTGAAATGGTTAGGCAGTTAGTGGTGCAGGGCTGGTAGCATCCGTGGCATCCTTTGCTTAAACCTTGAAGTAGTTGTTTCCCTTGCTTAACATGGTTGCAACTTTTGATAACCCTGCTTTAATGGGTAACAGTTGACGTATTCACAGTTCCACTGGTTCAAGGAGTAAAATAAGCCTAAAAGTCACCACATTACACACACATTACACTACATACATTAACTCCCACCACCAGTATGTCTATAAATTACTTATTTTTTTGCATCTAATATAAAATACATTAAATGTCCTGTAACTGGATTTTAACGTGAGCATGCACGTTTTAGCAGCCAAAACCAGTTTTTTTTGTCAAACCTGTTTTATACGGTCTCATACCTCGGCTTTCAGCCAACACGCATTAACTAATGGAACCACATAGGGCTGCACAATTAATCGAAATATTAAATTGCGATATTTACATGTGCAATATCCAAATCGCCAACTTACGCGATTTTCAGCTCCAAAAAATTTGAATGATATGCGCTTCACCCGAGGCAACCGACATGCATCGTGCGTCCGTAATTGTTTTTCTTGCGGGTGCTGTAGTTATTTTTGTAGATTACTTATATCTACCTGGACTAATTTTGTTTAAATACTACATATGGTATTTCAATATTTGAGTTAACACTGCAACAGCTAGCGAAGACGTCTGGTTCAAGTTAGCGAGTGGCACCAAGATATTGTCCAACATACACAGCAGGGTGGTTATTAAAATGTTCGGCTTCAATGTCGGTGTCTACAAACAAACTAAGGGAGAAAATATACCTCAAGGGTTGAGACATTTTGCATAACCAGCTATGGCAACGGCGCAAACATAGCAAACGCCATTGCATTAAATGAGCAGTTAAACGAATAGTTCGACACGACCTGCACCTTCAAATTGGTAATGAGTATAAAACAGAAAACACTGAACTTTAACTCGATTTCTATTCAGTCTACTAGCACATTATGTATGCTATGATCTAAATTTGTGACATTATCTACGCTGTTTACACCCATGTTTGAAAATCGCAAATCATAACCGTAATTGCAATATTTGTCAAAATCGTGATTCAATATTTTATCCAAATCGTGCAGCCCTAAACCACACGGTTTATAATAAGGTGTCATGCTGTTTCTTGGGCTGGCAAACACAGGATTCCATAGGTTTTAGATCAAATTTGACAAAAAAATACGGTTTTACACAGGTTTTAAAACAGGCTTCTCTTTTTTCATTTATTTAATATGATAGTCATAGACGGTGGAACCAGCAATTAAGCTGCAAATGGAAACGTTTTGTTCCATCCGTGGAAGCTCTTATATTTCCCGGAGAGAAACCTTCCTCTGCAACTTTTTTGCTCCACCCAGTCCATGCTACGTTCCAGTGCAAGTTTCCAATATCAGTACTAAAACGCAGAAACTATTGGGCAGTTTTAAAACAAGTAGCGAAATGACACTAATAAAGTGCCCTCTACACATTCCTGTCTGAAAAACGATGGCTTAAGCAACCATGACAATAACAAAGGTACTGTACTGTATAATAACACCGTGTTCCTTGCGATGAGTGATAGGCTGAGTACCTAGCCGGTTAGCTTGTCCACAAACTGGACGTAGACAATGCAACATTCTGAGTTGACTATTTTATGAAAATTGATAAATATGAGTCAACTTACCGAAAAGTCTCACACTAAAGAGATTGAAGAAAAAATGTTTGCACTCCAACAATCCTACAGACACGCTAAAAAAGGTCTCCGAACGTCACCCCATCCACAATAGAACATCTTGGAGTTGATTGCTGCCGCGAGACTGTCGGAACAGGAGGCAACAGGTTTTAGCCTCCTCTGAATAGCGAATTCGTTTAAAAAATATTTATTCAAAATCTAATGAATTACTCCTAGTATTCCTTGTGATATAACTGTGAAGCTAAAAGCAACATATTCCTGTGTTAAAATACTTTTAAACAGTCGTGGGTTTGACTGTGAATTCCCAATTGGCTCGATTCAGCAGCGAAACCATTACTGCCAAGGAGCGTTTTCCTTGTCTCTAGCTGTGGGTGACTGGGAGTAACCAGACACCATATTCCCACTGTTCATTGGCTATGTGCAGGGGGACCGTCCTCGTCATATAAGCAACAGATAGTCGTCGCTATAGTTACCCTCCTCAACTGGAGGAAAATACTGACCTGAGTTCTACAGGAGATAATTCTGTTATAAGGTGTAGTGGTTTTTGTGTTGTCTAGAGTACAATACCCTTTTTCAATGTTTTCCATATTTTAATTATGAAGTAAAGAACAGTATATGTTCTCTCAAAAATACACAAATAAATAGGCTTATATTCTGTTCTATTTTTTTTGTTCTTTCCTAGTGTCTTACTGTGGGTCTGAGTGTGCAATTTAATGTCTGGACCCTTGCTTGAATACCATTTGGCAGGTCAACAAATTGAAGCAATAGCCTACACTAGTCACACTATTCATCATCACAATTTAAAGCAAGGATTAATTGTGCAGTGACACAACACTATAGTTTAAACTATAAATATAATAAAATGTTTTCAAAATGGAGAAAAAGTACTAAAATGAAGTACGCAATATGATAATACATTAGCACGAGCATGATACATGAGCTATATCAGTATGAATGTCCAAAATTCAAATTGAAAGTTTAAATGCCTACCACATAAACTGCTAAAAATTGTATTATTATGTAATTAACTCTCCAAGCTCAAATAAAAAAAAAATCATGTTTCATTAGCAATAGGTCTACACTAACAGTGAAATTCTTCCTCCCCCTTCCTCCATGAATGTACATTACAAAAACACTTTCTCTATCTCTGTTTCTTGATTTAATTTTTCTTTCCTGTTCACTTTCACATTCTCTTCCTTCCTTACACAGTCAAACACATTTCGACAAACACAATAATTAAAATTAACAGAATATTATTCCTATTTATATTGCAGATAGTCACTAGTGGGGAAAGAAGCTCATCATTTTGCCACTTTCAGTGACTAACAAGAGAAGAATGAAGCTGAACACCACAAATGGCTGGGTATGAAGGGAAAAAAATGTCCGGGGCTGAACACTGGCTTGGTTGTTTTTTTTAAGCCTCTACATTTTCTCTCTCAGAAACATAATCCAACGTAGCTGAATGTTGCTTATTTCCAAGGACCACATTTTTCTTTCAAGATATTTTTCCCACAAGATTTAGTAAGTTAAGTCAAAACACAGTGAATTAGATAAGTGTTTAAACACTGTACTGTGGTTGTGATGTAATCCATAAAACACTTCTCTAACGTTCTCTAACTTTTTGTCTTTATCCGAACTGAAAACAATGCATTATTGTCCACAGTGTAAATGATGACTCATGTTTTATTATTTTAATGGGAGAATACTATACCTAAGAGAAATAATGGAAAGACTAAGGTATTTGTTTAACTATATGTTGTTGAATCTTGCGAGATGAATTGAAAAATGTTTACAGCCAGTGTATATTGTCTAAACTCATTAAATCACCCATAGCTGTCACACA
This sequence comes from Esox masquinongy, assembly GCA_016801175.1. Classification (NCBI taxonomy): domain Eukaryota; kingdom Metazoa; phylum Chordata; class Actinopteri; order Esociformes; family Esocidae; genus Esox; species Esox masquinongy. The sequence continues at coordinate 32,492 of JACXGI010005445.1, read as the reverse complement.
GATAGGAGAATACAGTGGGAGTGGAAGGAAATCATGGCACAATCTATTCACAATTGGTCATCTGGGATTTGAAGATGTGTGTGTCTTTGATGACACCATGCATTTCCAGAAGTAGCACAGAACTTAAGAACTCAATAAAAAATATTTGTAACATACTATCAGAACTCTGCATGCATAATACATTTACCAGTAGTGCATTGTGTGATGCCCCTATCAGTACATGTCCAAAAATATGTGTACGATCAACAAAACCCTATTTAACATAGCGGTAAAAAATTGCAACTATAAGTCCTGCCACATCAACTCCTGTTTGGAATTCTGATCCCAGGAAGTAATTCAGCAACAAGGACTTCCTTCCTCAGTTTACTCCGGCCAGCCGTTTCTAGCCCACAATTTGCCCTCTATTGTCTGAAAAAAGCAATTGCAAGAAGGATGTGGTTGCAGAGATTGAATGTTTTTGCTGAACCGCGTAATAAGTGTAACCGGCCAAGAAGAGCGAATGTCTCTTACTGAGTGAGTGAGTGAGTGAGTAGGTGAGTGAGTGAGTGACCCTTGTTAAATAGCGTAGTGGTTAGTCACACACTGCTATGCAGAGGAGCCGGTGCTTTAGCCTCGACACGGCTGAAACAAATTATGCATTAGGATTTGTTAAGGATAGACAAAAAATTTGCTGGCTGCTACATTAGGATTTGTTATGGATAGACGGAAACTCCGCTGGCTACAACCTTCAGTAGCTAAGTTATAGTAAGCCTAAAATAAAACTGTTTATGGTTATATTGCGACTTTTTAACACAATGCTTAATGGTGTATAGTAAAATATTCAAACTTGGCTTGATGTTAATGCGTGACAAAATGATGTAATGTCGAGAAGCTATACCAACACTCTGCACACCATCTACGTTATAGTAAGCCAAAAATAAAACTGTTTACGACTATTACTGGTAGATTTTTGAAGTATGCGTCAGTGCATCCTTTTTGGGGTACTCCTATTTAACAACCCTTTGCGCAGTTAAAGACCAACAAACCTTGTGGTCTTGTTGGAATCTCCCCGATCTTCGACATTTTGACCCAGGTTCGATTCCCCTCTCAGATGTTCCAATTTTTGTCTCAGAAATATTTACCCACTCGGTACTTTTCAGCCGTTGCACAACAATATATATCCACTCAGTAATACCATGAATCTCATATATGTAAGAAAATAATTGTATTACGTGACCCTTTTACACTGTTATTGTTTTCTATACAAACGAACCAGCCATGGAGTGATTGGAGTCGTTATAGGTAGGCTGTAAAACTATTACCTAGCTACCTACAGTAATCTTTGTACAAGAGCACACTTTAGTTCCGTTAATAAACATTCTGTTGCCCTTGTTATTTCAGCAAAAATTGTAATGGCAGAGGTAAAAGTTGCATTCCCGCTATTTAAATAGCGTAATGTTTAAAGACACAGTCTGTAACAAATGGAAACCGCAGATTGAAACCAGCCAGGGACAATAACATTTATCCCTTCTAATTGCGGGCCGGCTGAACTAGGCTTGCCTGGTTCCTTTTCTGGCTTTCAATAAAGCATTCTTCCTTCTTTCAGTTGGGAGGGTTACCTTTCAGGGACATGCGCAGGTCAGATGATCTAACCACTAGCCTACCTTGCCTGTATACAGTAACACAACTGAAGTATGCTAAGGCTTTTATATAACATGGATTGATATGATGTAAAGAATTCAAACATGTTTAATTAATTAACAAATATCAATCTGCTAATATAAAAAAAAGATCACAAAGGGATGAGATTGTGATAAACTTTCCCTATGAAGAACAATGAACGTTACAGGCCTTCATTCTGCCCTGGAAAGGTAAATCAAGGCCTACTGTAGAACCAAATATGCAACTCATTGGGAGTCTTACAGACTGTTACTGGTTTCATATACAGTATATGGAATGGATAAGTTCATTTTCTAAACTGCAGTTGCTTCTGTCATCTTAATTCCAACTTCTCATGCTGCCTTTTAAGTACTTTACAACACATTTATCACCCCATATTGTATATTTTCAGTCATAAAAATACCTTTTATTGATGGTTTCTATGATCCACTGCTATGCCACACAGACAGTTCACCAGACAGTACTGTAATTCCTTAGTACTGCCTCATCATAGCAGAATCACACAGTCAGGGAAGACTAGTCTTTCAGTGAGGTAAATTAAATATAGTTTGCTCAGATTAGATTAGATTCAACTTTATTGTCATTGATCAGTACAAGTACAGTACAACGAAACACAGTTAGCATCTAACCAGAAGTGCAAATAGAGGGCAGAAAATGTACAAATATTTACAAGTATTAAGTATATGTATATTACAAATGGAATGTGTAGATGTTCAATGAAGGCAAATGCAGTGCAAATGGCAATACTAAATGTGCAATTAAGGAAAATAGAGGAGGGCAGAAAGTTTACAAGTAATTAGGTATAGTGTATGATACAAGTGGGATAATAGTTGTTCAGGTACAAATGGCAAATTCTTAAATGGCATTTTAGATGTGCAAACGAGGCAAATAAAGGAGTAATATAGTAGGGTAGCATGAGCAACCGGGATGCAGAGATTGCAACACTAAGGTCCCCGAGGTAGACGTGGGTGTAACAACTGTAAAAAAATAAATAAAAAGTAACAACGCAATCACAGTGGCAAATCTAAATGTGAAAAGAGGCCAATTGAATGTACTCTGACTGACGATTGTAAACAACAAACACGTGTGATGGAGCACATGTCATAAAAACAACTTAAAAACGTATACTTTTTATAAATGTCATGGTATATCATCATACGTAAACATTTTAGATTTGATTTTTAACAGTATCTCAAAAAAAAAAATATTCAGGTCAATTTATTTAAATCAAAAAAATACATATACGCAAAAAATATTGGGGGATAATCGAATACACACACAAGTACTCGAATACTAAATTATTTTCAGGTATTAGAATATTCGACTATCCGTGCCCATCCCTACAACTTCATCGATACGTTTACATATGGACATCAAACTAACAAACTAAGCTCACCTTTTCTGCTCAGCCTGGATAGCTAGCTAACAAGAATGTAAACTGTTCGATAACTTATTTTTCGTATCTGCTGGCTAACTACGCACAGTACTGTGGTAATGTTAGCTTGCAAATAGCTAAGTTAGCACTGTACATTCGTTACATTATGTTTTAGCTGGCTATATGTTAACTTGTATGAATATCCAGAATATCCTAAAAGGGCAATAATGCTACAGATAAGCTAGATAATCATCTTGGGGAAAAATACCATAAGCTTATTTGCTTACCTTCAATTACTTACTGCCAGCCAGGAGCAAAACGGGCAAACTGAAAAAAAAATGAATTGACTGGACGAGCCATTGCAATGGTCAATACAAATTGACATAGGCTACAGGTCTATACAAACTCAGCTTGTGATTGGTCAATAAACCCATCAATTGCAGGTTGAAATGAAATTTAGTTAACCCAAAAATACCTGGAAAAAGTTAACTTTGTTTAGGACTGGTCAATGAAACAGCTTTGAAAATAACCCATTTGCTTTTCTTCCCACAAATGCTAGTCAGAGTTTTGTGGTTCTATAAAGGGGTGCACATTTTTATTTTTGCCCTAGCATTCACAAACCTGATTAAAATTGTACCCTACTTACACACTTGACTAACGTAAAACACTGATAATCAGAAACAAAAAAGAGGCAGATTGGGAAACACTGTGCTAGGCCTGGCCCATTCTTACTAAAAAGAAAGTTAGTAAAACCATAAAGGATTCCTCGATTTGTCCTCTAAATGGAATTTTGTTTAAATAACTCTTTGCAGAGGGTTCAACATAGGCTTCTTCAAATAAAATACCTGTATATGTTTCTAACTAGAACACAACCCCATATGTGCTGGGTGGGTAGGGGCTGAAATAACAGAGGGACAGGGCAACAAGGGACAGACAGAGCCGGCCAGCATGACAGACACACAAAAAGGTTGAATGTGTTACTGATCAATGGGCAAATGGTGGGATTTTACTTTATGTGCCCTGTCCATGCTAGTCGGCCTGCTCACCCTGCCACGCGTGCTGACTGGGCAACCTGGTCTGAGGGGGAATACACAGATTATTTTACATAAATCTTTGACAGCCGAATCCAGAAGATATATTACGTTAGGTTAAGTAACGTTAGAGTAATAATCCAGAAAAAAATATTGCAATTGGCAGGCTATGTTTCTGGGTTCTTCAGCTCCGCAGACAGTTGCACTATCCACTGCTCCAAATAGGAACTTAGTGTGGAACTTAGTAGTGGTGTTACAAGGTCAATATGTTACAAGTGATTTTCTTTCTAACTCTTACCCAAACCTTAACCCTAACCTTAACCCCAGTGCTGTGATACCTAACATTAACCCAAACCCTAACCTTAACCCAAGCGCTGTGATACCTAACCCTAACCAAACCTTAACTTAACCTTTTTCGTTTTCTAACCTTACCCTAACCCTAACCCTGTAACATTAAAATTCATTCATGACATGTTTTTGCAACCTTAGTAAGGCCATTACTCGTCCCTCCAAATCCCCCTGTGTGGAGCAGTGGGTAGGATGTCCGTCTGCAGAGCCGAATGTTGCTGGTTTGAAACACGGCTTGAATGTTTTGTGCAAATTCGTAATGTATGATACGTTTTCGTACCTTTCATAACAAATGATGTTTGTCTGGCATTTGTAGCATATGATATGTTTTAATAGCGTTTGTAACATATGTTACATATGCCAATTCGTAATGTATTATATGTTTTGGTAGCGCATTGTAATGTAACCTAACGACTTCTTCCCAATTGACTTCCCAATTGACTTCTATCATATGAAATCGGGTGCCATCGTTTTACGTAAAATATTTTACGTATTCCACTGAGACCAGATTGGACAGGGAGGCTGGGACAGACATTTAGCTGGTGACCTCCAGTGCCACAGTACATACACCGACTCGGTCTCTTCCGGTGTTGCTTCTCCTCCACTGACATCCTCATGGCCCCTAGGAAACCGGCACTACTGGTCAATGCGGAGAATTGGAATACCGAGTGGGTAGCAATGCCACAGGTGGAGTCGTTACACAGTTAATAGAATTAAGATTAAATTAACCTAGTTTGTAATCAACTGTACACAAGATCCAATCAAACAGAGAAGGTTTAGTTTTCTAACAGAATTCCCTACAGAATTATTGGCGCCCTAGGCAAATATGAGCAAAAAAGGAAACGAAAAAATAAACTGTTGTTTATTAGCTTGATCTTACACTCAAATTATGAGAGAAATCTAACATTTAATTAAGGTGAAATTTATCAAATGAAAACATTTTTAGAAGGAGACTGGACACATTTTTCTTACTTATTTTAATTGTTTTTTATTGACAGTTGGAGTCAGAGGGAGACAGGTTAAGTGGAAACAATGTGAAGTGTGGAGTCTGCGCTGAAAATGGATTTACAAGACCCAAAGCATTCAAGAAAATATATACAAAGGAATGACTCAGGAGAAAGATTTGTGTTTTGGATTGGCAAAGTCAAAGTTTTGACATTAATCCAATTGACATGCTGTGGTAGGACATGACACGAGCAGAACATGCCAGACAACCCTCAAACCTAACTAAATTGGACAAGTTCTGTAAGGAGTGGGCAACAATCCCTCAAAAAATATGTCAGAGACTGATTTTTTGTTATAGGGGACATTAACTCCAAGTTATCACCGCTAATAAAGGTACCACAAGCTGCTGAATGAAGGGGTTGACATAATTTTGTACTTATGACATCTGAGTGTTTTTTCAGTAAATCACCTTTGTTTAAAAAATAATCAAAATATATCATGTTTTTGTTTTGTCCTTTTTGGAATGTCTTTATTATAAATTGTGGTTTAGATAAGGATTTTATAAGTTAATTTTAACATTTTATACAAATGTATTGACCATTCCAGTGGTCTTACTACATAATTTCAAGCAGCACTGTATATGTATTATACAGGGGAATGATTGTGAACGGTGGTGTGCCTTTGGTAGGCTGGTGTTTGGCAAAGTAGGTGAAGCTATTTATTGCCTGGTAGGCTCTATTCAGATGGGGCCACAGCGTCAACAAACACCCACTGTCTCAGACGGGGGACTTGGTTCAGTCTGAATTATCCTTTTGGATCTAAGGAATAATCCCTCTAATTTGTCAGGTGTTCAGTTGAATCTTAACAGGACCTGATTGGACCATACCTCAGGACTACCTGGCCTGATGACTCATAGCTGTCCCTGTCTAAAGTCCACTTAGTTGTTTTGCAGATCTAGTTTAGGCCTGACAATTCCTGATGATGCCGCTGACACTCCAACTGGTTGTCCCTGTCTAAGTCCAACTAGATTTTCTGCTGATCTGGATTCTTCTTGCAGACTCTGGCCCTAGAGACCACCTGTATTTATAGACCCACTGGTCATCTGAACATGTAAATATATTAATAAATGCCTTAAAAGGTCCTGTGCTTATAATCTTCACATGAACAAGAGAACTGGCTGTTATTTTACTTGCCTGACCAGGTTGTTGCCTATTGCTGAAGACATAAGTAGTATTGTTGTTTCTCAAGTAGTATCGTTGTTGATAAAACAGCAGTTTTATGTGTGAACAATCAATGCAACAGGATACACCTGATCAATTAGAAACTCCTTTGAGACAAATATCCCAGTACTTATGTACACATCATAATGGGGGGATGGAACTGTCAGTGCTGTCATTCACAGTTGGTAAAATATGTAAGTATTGAAACAGACAGAAATAAAAGGTGACATTCTGTACTTCATTCATTTACCTCATTCATCTTTTAATTGTATTTTAAAAAATAGTAATTTTGACTTTACAGTCCCAGTACTTATGGTGTAAAATGTATTCACAATTAGGGCGACAAAAGACAAGTTTAGAACAACTGAAGCTTCATTGATCAGACAGCAACTCAGTTAGTTTGTTTTGAAGGAGTTCAGGACATGTGATGAAGGCAACAAATTTAAGAGGCTTTTGCAATTTGTTCTTCAGCGACAACGGATAGCCAGGAATGTAAGGTTTAGGAATTACCCTGTTTTTTTCATTGGTGAAAAACTGCAGGCCTGAATGAAGAAATTAATTTTGCAAATGTGTGAATTGTGTATGCAATGTATTTCAACCATTACTAATGTAAGGAAGTAAAAAAAAACAGTATGTATAATGGAAAACAAAATAGATCATAAATATATGCATATATTTTTTGTTTGTGTTTAGTATTGAGTGGAACTATTATTCTTGGGAGGAAGGTAATAGGGGGAGAAGAGAGAAAAGAGGGAGAAAAAGGTGGTGTAAGTTATGTGATGTGAGATTTGGGACAATTATTAGGAATGGTAATTATTGTGTTGTTTAATGGTGCTCGATGGTGTGAGGAGCGCATTTGAATATTGTGCCCACAAGATTGAGTTTACACACCTGAACTTCGGATATATTTGCCGCGTAGAGTGGGTAGATAACGATGAACTTTGTAAAGGGACAAGTTAGCTAGCAAGCGGAGTCAACGGTGGGGTTCATGAAGATTACACGGCAAGTTCGCCAGGTTTGAAAGGATTTATTCACAGCCTGGTATCACAATTTTCTGAAGTTCTGCAAAAACACAATTTTTCGGATTTGGTTTTATTTTTCGGGTCATTCCCGCAAACTCTACAAGTGCGCCAACGGACCAAGTTAAAAATGTAGGCCTATTCATAGTTTTCAGTCACGTGATTGCTCTGACAGCCTGGCGGGCAAAACATTGTTAAAACGTGGCGGCTAACACTGGGAATTCTATGAAGCTAGTGCACAAGCCTGTCAAATGTTCTACTTATACAACCCATGAGTGTTTAGATCACCTCAAAAAACATGACAAACAAAGATATGCAAACAAACTGCAAGTCTTAGGCACTTGTGACCCAAATACAGCACCCGCCGCGTTATTTAAATCGTTAAAAACTGCGACATCCCTGCCGGAGCGGAATTTTGAGGATGTGTACATACAGGTGCTGGTCATATAATTAGAATATCATCAAAAAGTTGATTTATTTCAGTAATTCCATTCAAAAAGTGAAACTTGGATATTATATTCATTCATTTCACACAGACTGATATATTTCAAATGTTTATTTAATTTAATTGTGATGATTAAAACTGACAACTAATGAAAATCCCAAATTCAGTATCTCAGAAAATTAGAATATTACGTAAGACCAATAGAAAAAAAGGATTTTTAGAAATGTTGGCCAACTGAAAAGTATGAACATGAAAAGTATGAGCATGTACAGCACTCAATACTTAGTTGGGGCTCCTTTTGCCTGAATTACTGCAGCAATGCGGCATGGCATGGAGTCGATCAGTCTGTGGCACTGCTCAGGTGTTATGAGAGCCCAGGTTGCTCTGATAGTGGCCTTCAGCCCTTCTGCATTGTTGGGTCTGGCGTATCGCATCTTCCTCTTCACAATACCCCATAGATTTTCTATAGGGTTAAGGTCAGGCGAGTTTGCTGGCCAATTAAGAACAGGGATACCATGGTCCTTA
>JACXGI010005445.1:0-23825 GCA_016801175.1 Esox masquinongy | reverse complement strand
ACTTTGGACCACTCAGCAGCAGACCAATCCTTTTTGTCTTTAGCCCAGGCAAGACACTTTTGACGCTGTGTCTTGTCCAAGAGTGGCTTGACACAAGGAATGCGACAGCTGAAACCCATGTCTTGCATACGTCTGTGCGTGGTGGTTCTTGAAGCACTGACTCCAGCTGCAGTCCACTCTTTGTGAATCTCCCCCACACTTTTGAATGGGTTTTGTTTCACAATTCTCTCCAGGGTGCGGTTTTCCCTATTGCTTGTACAATTTTTTCTACCACATCTTTTCCTTCCCTTCGCCTCTCTATTAATGTGCTTGGACACAGAGCTCTGTGAACAGCCAGCCTCTTTAGCAATGACCTTTTGTGTCTTGCCCTCCTTGTGCAAGGTGTCAATGGTCGTCTTTTGGACAGCTGTTAAGTCAGCAGTCTTCCCCATGATTGTGTAGCCTACAGAACTAGACTGAGAGACCATTTAAAGGCCTTTGCAGGTGTTTTAAGGAATAAACACTTGAAATATATCAGTCTGTGTGGAATGAATGTATACATTACACAAGTTTCACTTTTTGAATGGAATTACTGAAATAAATCAACTTTTTGATGATATTCTAATTATATGACCAGCACCTGTATACCCAAAGTTGGGGAGTAACGGATTACAAAAAAACAGTAACTGTAATCCGTTACGTTACCAACTAAAATATTGTAATCGGATTACAGATACTTTTGAAAAAAAATTATGATTACTTTTGGAATACTTCAATTGAAAAAGAATAGGTGTATCAAATAATTATGACACGTTGCATGTTTGATTGATTAAAGACATTGTTATTTGAACCAAAATAACAAAGGCCTACTTACACTCAGGGTGGTGACGTAGGCCTACTTCCCTTTTAAAAGAAAACTGGTCGCCTGTTTCCGGCGTGCGTCAGTTGTATGCATTCGCCTGACGGCGCAAGTTTAGGTAACTAAATAAACATTGATTAAGACTCGGAAAAAGATATTTAAAAACGTATTTTTAAAAGAAACAAGTAAATAATTATTCCGAACAGTGCTATGTACCTCTATGCACCGCATCTACTAAATTCAGTTGGGTTATTAGTAGTGATGGGACGCATGAAGGCGAGGCTCCGAGGCTTGCTTCGAAATTTCAACCGTTTGCGCCAAGCGAAAGGGACGAGGCTTGCTGCGGAGAAAAAAATACCATGTGATTCCGGATTCACAGATTTCGGAACATGCTTGTTTTAAAAGATAAGGCGCTTTCCAACTAGTAGGATATAGGGCGTTCCAAGCCTTTTCGTCGAGCATGGTCGTTGTAGGTTAACAGAGCCAAACTAACCCGCTTCCCGAAAATGTAGAAAGAACATTTGCCTCTCATGCAATATTGGGGAGATTGCGGGCGTTGCGTGAAATAGTATAATTAACCTTCAAATCACAAGGATTGTAATTGATCCAAAACAAGGTGATTCAGTTACAATATTTTAAGTTGAGTAGGCTATGTAATATATTGAAAGAAACAAAATTACAGAAATCACACAGCCTTAAAAATTTTCATATAAACTTTGCAAACACCTTACAAAGCATCTAGCAACTATATAGCCAAATAACCTTTTCCCTAAAATTCATCCGCGGCATCATACACATACAATTATATTCCATCTAAATATTGCATTAGAAAATGGGAGAACCCAGTGGCGTCGTTAGGCCTGGGCGTCCGGGGCTATAGCCCCGAATCTCAAATTGACCAATAAAAAATAGCCCCTGATATATTCATCTGTAATTCCAATCGCTCATTATGACAATCTAGACGTGTAGGCCGCTAACGGGTACATTGAAATTTTCCACATGTACATTCAAAACCCTGTACTTTCTGTCCCGGGCGGGCGGGGGGTGCGCTAAGCCCCGAATGTTTTGTGATCCTAGCGACGCCTCTGGGAGAACCAAAGCAATAACCAATCAACAATGTTCAAAACTGTATTTTTTATGGTCTTTAATTTCTCGCATGTCAGGATCAAGACAAATTTCTTAGCGAACGGCTTCTAGAATAGTGTCCGCGTATTTTCATTGAGACATCTCTTTCGGCTGTGTTCACTTAAAAGACGGCTAATATATTAAACTTTAATAATATACTGTAGCATGTCAGATAGGGAAAAATTAGCATGGAAATACATGTACAGATGTGTGTACATGTGGAAACAACACATCCTCACTAGGCAAGATACGATATATACCAAGGCCGGATTTACCACTGGGCCGGGGCCTCCAAGACCCCACTAACTGTGGGCTTTTTAATTTTTTTTTTTTAATTAAATTAAAATAAAATGAATGAATGAGTGTGTGTTTGTGTGTATGTGTGTTAACAATAATTTATATACACAAGTTTCATGATCAGTTTTTGGCTGTCGGCTGTGTCTGATGATGACAATGAGTCCGGTTACCACGGAAACTGTTGATAGCGGCAAGACAGAAGATTTTGTGGGAAAAAAGAGAGTTGAGGACATCGAAAAAACAAACATGGATAAAAAAAACGGTGGAGCAGTGGAGCCACAAAACGAAAAGCCAAAAGGGAGAAGGATAGCAGAGAGGATGTAATGAGAAGAAATATTCCAACCATCTCCACTTTTTTTAAAAGTCGGCTCGACGCAAATAAAGAACCTGGCGGCGCCTGCTGTGATGCTAGCGAAGAGGAGTTCAGCATCACAGCATCCAGCCTTGCTATTTCGGACGACAATACAGAAAACCACAGACACCTGTCCAAGTGCCCCCCCACCACCACAGTCGCCGACTCCCCTTGAGACCGAAACCGAAGCAGGCGCTTCGGAAGCCACTGAAGGCGGCAGAGACCCGGCGGTGACGGGTAGGTTAACGTAGGCCACATTACCAGTTTGACAGCCTCAAAATGTAGGCGAATCTATTACTTTTTCCCCTTATTAAAAACCTTGATAATTATAGATGCCTGGATCGGCGCCCAAACCTTCCGAATCTGCGTCCACCGACCCACCTAAATAAATATTTTTTTCTGATTTAGCTAGAGCCCGGCACCTCTGCTCTGTCCCCGTATGATATGTTGCTTTTTAAATCATGTAACATTGTTGTATTAATGTTGACTGTTAATTTTTATTATCAGATACGCGATCGGCTTATCAATACATAATATGTAGGACTCATTCTCTAGTTGAGTGTACTTTCACGTAATATTTCACATAATATTTTAAAAGTAGGCTATATCTTTCGTCTTTTTCCGTCAGTTCACTGCAGAGAAGTATCGCCAGTTGCGGTTTTTGGCACGGGCGACGCGGACACATGGGGTTCGGCACGAGCAGTGTGTGTGTGTGTGTGTGCGCGTGTGTCAGTGTGTATCAGTGTGAGCCCGTCCTACCAGAGCAGAGAATTAGCTACACACATAGTTCATTATAGGCTAAGTCTTAAATATATTTGGAATATGCATTGAAATATTCCCATTTTATATGAAAAAAGTTACTCTCAGACAGGCGCAGCTTGGTTTTAAAAGCCCTCACTGTATCGTACATGTCAGTGATGACACGGCCCCACCCCTGAAGCTGCAGGTTGAGCGCATTCAGGTGGCTCGTGATGTCACACAGAAACTTTTAAGTTCGGAGCTCTGTTGTGTCTTTTCCTTTGCTTTCCATGAACTCACAGATCTCCTCACGCAGCTCGAAAAATCTTTCCAACACCTTTCCCTGGCTTAGCCATCACACCTCTGTGTGGTAGGGCAAGTCACCATATTCTGAACTTAACTCCGCCAGAAAAGAGTTGAACTGGCGGTGATTTAAACCTTTGGCTCTGATAAAGTTAACTGCTCGTGTTATGATGCTCATCACATGTTCCATTTTCCATAAGCTGTCAGGTCACCTGTGACATTTTCCTCCTGCATCTTATTAGTACTATTATGGTGGTGCGTGCAATATACAGGCGGGCCAGCTCTAATAGTAAATACATTTTGTCATGCGGGCCAAAGATAATTCATTCACGGGCCAGGTGTGGCCTTGAGATTGACACATGTGCTGTAAGTCCTGACAACTCATTTTAATGATGCACCACTCTGCACTCTCACTGTCCTTGCCGTCTCCTAGTACCCAGCTGCTCTGATGAACCTCAGTGCCATCCTCCACCTGAATGGGAGACTTCCAAAAGCGGCTGTTTGAACCTTGAACCTAATCAAACGCAACCAGCACCTAAGCATGGATCATCAATGCAGGACGACTGGTTCAACAATGTTAAAGATCCAGCTTTATGGGGAGACAAAACCAGCGATATAGTTAAATCTATTATCATCGAAAGGGGTGCAGCAGCTTTTCATAACCGACGATCTAACTATCCAGCTTCTGCCAGGGATAGGATAATTGGTGGTAAAAGGCGTTGCTTCAACAATGACTTACTTACTTCTCATCTACCAAATGGACAGACAGTATCTCGAGAATGGGTCATGTTCTCTCCATCAAATGGAAATATTATTGTTTTGCATGTAAGCTTTTCTCAAAAAAGCATAATTAGTTTGTTGAAGGATTTAGCGACTGGAAACACTCAGAACGCATTGGGGATCATGAGAAGAGTGATTTGCACAGGAGCTGCATGCTATCTTTACATCAGAGATGTAAGGGCACCGCAACCATTGACTCATCTGTACTAAAACAAATGGAAGGAGCAAGACAATACTGGAGAGAAGTCCTCAAAAGAGTCGTGGCTGTGATCAAGTTTCTCTGGGAGAGAGGACTTGCCTTTAGAGGTGATAATGAATTGCTGGGGTCACCTCTAAATGGAAATTACCTCGGCATTCTAGAACTGATAGCTCAGTTTGACCCATTCTTAGCTAGACATATTGACAAGTTTGGTAAGAAAGGCAGCGGGAATGTTTCTTATTTGTCATCCACAACTTGTGAGGAATTTATTGATGTGATGGGAGAAAAAACTAGGCAGACTGTTGCGGATGAAATTAGTAGAAGCCAAATACTTTTCTGTAGTTGTCGACACAACCCCAGACCTGTCCCATGTTGATCAACTTACTTTTATTTTCAGATTTGTTGACAAGAAAGGGAAAGTTGTTGAGCTTTTTTTTGCTTTTGAGCCAATTGAAAGCCACACAGGTGAAAGTTTGGCAGAATGCATTGTTGCCATGGTTGAGAGCTTAGGCTTGGAGCTGTCAAATTGCAGAGGCCAGTCATATGACAATGCCAGTAATATGTCTGGAAAGTATAATGGACTTCAAGCACATCTAAAGAAGAGAAATCCTTTAATGCATTATGTACCCTGCGCAGCTCACTCCCTGAATTTAGTTGGAGTCAACACCATAGAGGGAAGCAGCCCAGAAGTTGGAAATTACTTTACCATGTTGCAGTCACTGTATACATTTTGTTCCTCCTCTACCAAACGATGGGGAAAAGTTTTCTGCCTACAAGGAATTGACGGATATATTTGGAGTTTTGTTCATGCCAGAAATAACGAGCAACAGTGAGGTCATAAAACACGCCAATGCACTACTCTATGCATATCCATCAGACCTAAACAGCAGCTTTGCCAACGAGCTCATACAATTCAGATCATTCATGTGTGAGCAAGACAAGTCGCCATCAAAGATGCTGAACACCGTGTTGGAACTTGGCCTGCAATCCGTCTTCCCTAATGTGTACGTGGCCTTGAGGATGTTTCTCACTTTGCCAGTGACAAACTGTGAAGGGGAGCGCTCATTTTCCCACATGGCGAGAATTAAAAATGAACTGAGAACAAGGATGAGTCAACAACGCTTGAACTCTCTGGCAATTCTGGCAATAGAGTCGGATCTCGTCAGAGACCTGGTCTTTACTGAAGTCGTGGAGGAGTTTTCAAGGAGAAAGGCAAGAAAAAAGACTGTTGCATAAGGTCCCAGGCAGTAAAGAGTCCCTTGTGCAGATAAACTGGTGGATTTCCACTTTAACTGCCAGTAAGGAGGGTGGCCGGGAGGGGAGGTGATGCAGCTGTACCCAACCTAGTAGACTGTTGATCATCTTTTTCTCCAGACACCCTACAGCCGGCCAGTGTTATAGTTGCCAGTTTTCAATAGTAAATAAAAACTCTGGTCACTATAACCGTGAGGTTACATTTTCATACCGTTTGCATCCCTATACATGACTATAGTTATTGTTAGTTATGTTATTAGGCTGTGTCTTCATAGATTTTAATCTGCTTTATTGCAATAAATTCTGTTGATTTTGTTCTGTGATAATTTCCATTTTGTCTTTTGTTTTATAGATATTTATAGATCTCCTTTGCAGTCACAGTTAACATCACAAGAAATGGAATTGGAGAAAGTGGTTTTGTTTTAAACTAAAGAAAAACCCACAGCTTCCTTTTACTGTTTCTAAAAATTAAGATACTGTGTGAGTTTGGGCCACGAATTCTGGGAGGGGGGCCTCCAAGATTTTGTGCCCAGGGGCCTCTGCTTTCTAAATCCGTGCCTGCCATATACACAAAGCATCTAACAGTTGCTCAACCCCCTCAGCGACCATATCTTAACAGCAATGACGGAACGCGTGAATATGAGGCTCGGAGGCTGGCTCCGAAATTTCAACCCAGCCTGCTCGAACAAAAGGGCCGAGGCTTGTATCCGAGCAACAATATCAGTGATTGATGACGTTTGAAGCTTCGGACGTCACGCAACCATCTAATGCGTTTTTTTAAAGACATGGCGCTTTCCAACCATGCTTTAAAACAAATGAAACTAAATTAGTCTTCAGCCTAATTATCAAGAAGTAATTAAAATCACAAGAATTAATGTCAAAACGTTCCTGCTACACATCATTCATTATCAATAACAAACGGATAGGCCCAATACTGTAGACTTTTGTTAGAATATGTCTTGTTATTTCGCTAGGTGCATCACCTGGCTGGTGGCAGAACGTGTAGAGCTGTGGCTAAATATTCGGTCTCTTTACAAAGCTCGGTTCGAGTCCCAATGATTACTTCGTCATAATGTTTTGATGATAACACTGGCAGCACCGTCTTTGTTATTCCTACGTCAGGAATATTTGCTTGTCAGTTTTTAATATCACATCTTAAATCAAGCATTGGATCCAGCGTATTTTGTGAATGTTTTACACTCCAGCGTTTCTCTCATAGATATGTATCATTCAGATGTATGATCACCAGGTGATTAATGACGTCCGAAGCTTTGTTTGATCTCTACTGACAGGCATTGGGGCTTTCCTCCATGCCTAGTTATTTACAAGTGCTTCCCATATATTGGATAGCTAAGTAGCTTATGTGAAATTGGTGATTAGATTATTATCTGACATCAATGTCACAGTGTTGAATCCAGTTTTAGTTATGTTTTATGTGCCAGCACACTTAATGAAATTATTATATTTATTTTTTATGAATTATATTAATATTTTGTCTTCCGCAGTCTCAATAATACCAAGGATGCAAAGTTTTTAAATAATTGTTGGTCAGGAGATTGAACCACCATCTCCGATCGAGATCAGCGTCTTGTGAGCAAAATTAAAAAAACACTTCCGGGTCACGAAAATTTAGGAAATTTTCTAAATAAAAGAGACCAACGTATTACTTAAAAACTGACATAAATTGAGTTTATTCATTGTTTAAGAAAATGTACCTCTCAAGACATTGACAACAATTCATATTTCATCATATTTAAGAGTAATTTCAATAAAAAGTGAGTATTAAAACACGTTCCAAGAGCAAAATTCAAACAATGCCAATGACTGAATATGGAATACATATTGCCTCATAGCTCATAAACTATTGAATATTCCACTGAGAAAGCAATGTAGGAAATGTTCAGGAGAGGGTGTAGAGTAAGACAAATCTGTCTAATCATGGGGAATGGTGTGCTACATGTAGCGACACAATATTTTCCACACCCTCTTTTTCCACAATGTAACTCAATGGATATGAAATACATATTGCCCTGTACAGAAAAAACTGTTCTATACGCCTCAGTAAATGTATTTTAGGAAATGTTCAGGAGAGTGGATAGAGTTATTATATGCAAAAAAAATCAAGGGGCACTGTCTATTTGCAATTGTTGCTGGCATTTTACTCCACCTATACAACTGGCCACAATGTAACTCAATGTATATGAAATAAATATTGACTCATACAGAAAAAACTATTCTATGCGCCACTGTGAATGTAATGTAGGAAATGTTCAGGAGGGTCTATAGAGTGATTATATGCAAAAAAATCAAGGGGCACTGTGTATTTGCAATTGTTGCTGGCATTTTACTCCACCCATACAACTGGCCACAATGTAACTCAACGGATATGAAATACATATTGCCCTGTACAGAAAAAACTGTTCTATGCGCCGCAGTGAATGTATTGTAGGAAATGTTCAGGAGAGTGGATAGAGTGATTATATGCTAAAAAATCAAGGGGCATTGTGTATTTGCAATTGTTGCTGGCATTTTACTGCGCTCATACCATTGGCCACAATGTAACTCAATGGATATGAAATACATATTGCCCTGTACAGAAAAAACTGTTCTATGCGCTGCAGTGAATGTATTGTAGGAAATGTTCAGGAGAGTGGATAGAGTGATTATATGCTAAAAAATCAAGGGGCTTTGTGTATTTGCAATTGTTGCTGGCATTTTACTCCGCCCATACCATTGGCCACAATGTAACTCAATGGATATGAAATACATATTGCCCTGTACAGAAAAAACTGTTCTATGCGCCGCAGTGAATGTATTGTAGGAAATGTTCAGGAGAGTGGATAGAGTAATTATATGCTGAAAAATCAAGGGGCACTGTGTATTTGCAATTGTTGCTGGCATTTTACTTTGCCCATACCATTGGCCACATTCCAAATTGCTCAATAGCCTTCAATTTAGATCCATTATTCCTTTTGTTATTGGAGGTGATAATCACCACTTGGTGATTACTTAACAATTCAGCCAACGATCTAATGTAGTTGTCAATGACTTATATTACCTGGCTATTAGCCTGCTGTACTACCTTTAGAGTTGTAGGTTATTTTATCTGTAAAAATATAAAATTAATGTTTCATGTGTGAATGTGATACTGAAAAGAAAGCGAATGTTTGCATACTTTGTAAGAAATGTTGTTGTTGTTCCAGTTTTTAGCTACATCAGAACAGTACCAAAATTACTGTTACTATAGTAGTACAGTACTAAATTACTGTTAAACACCAACGTGTAATTATATTCCAACTACCAAAGTACCAAGCTATTCTGCAAAATGTAGTGTAATTACCAGTTACTAAATTGTGCAAAATCTAGCTCACTGCTCAACATTTGTCCAAATTGTAATTTCGTAGAAAATTCAAAATGTTATTACTTCCACTACATGACTGGGTTTCTTTGATCATCTATAGTACTGTTTGCAGTTCTATGCATACAAAACATTCGGATGACTTTTGTACTTTTTATCAGTTTTATACTTTATTTGACTATAAAAGTAACTTGTGCTATAGTTATCCCAATCGTCCTTTCAATTGCCAGGTAGCATCTAGTTCACAAATCTCTCATTTGATAGGCCTGTAAAATGGGAGGGTTTGTCCCATCAACCAGGTTAGTAGGACCAACCACATTTGCAGACAATCCTTGTTTGGACTATGCTTGGAACAGCTTACATTTGTACTGAATCACTGTTCAAAAATTACCTCAACGACTTTTGAAGAGTCTTCGTTTCTTTATCAGGTTGGCAATTTCTTCTCAATTTGTTGGTGTTGCTGTTTGATTCATGTTGGTATGCATATGTTGTTAATTTCATTTGCCTGAGCAAAATTCTGATTGATTGAATGATTTGTATTGCCAAAATGTAGAGGCTGAAAATCAATATACACAGCTTCTCCTTATTGGTTTATTTAGATTATTTACAATAAAAGTCTTAAAAAGTATTCAAAGCAACATTACCAGAGAGGTTTAATAAAACAGTTAGCCCAGGGCTAAACGGCTGAGACTCTTTAAAGCACCATGGACATCTCTATGTTACCAAATTTATAGCATATGGCTGCCCTGTATGTTGGTCCCGTACGGCCAAAACCCAGGTCTTCATTCTCACTTTACCGACTTATTCTGACCGGGGATACCATCTGAGTGCAGTTGAGTCAGTCTAAGTGCTAACTTCCTCTAAGAAACAAAACACAGAAGTGTTTTGCCCCTCCAGGACCAACATTGTGCAGCCCTGTAATATATTTGTCTCCAAGCAAATGTTCTCGTTCTAGACAGCCGGAAATAACATTGACTTTTCAGTCATGACATGAATGTTGTACCAGTTTGATTCCGGCCATGCAGCAAAAAATTGGCTACATTCGGAATACAATCCCCATCCTAAGCGTCATAAACTCCAACTGCCAAGACGGAAGGAGATCATCTTGGGTAGAAAGGTGAGTAACTGGTTTGATTAACTGTATGTACTGCGTACCCTATCCTGTTATCATTTAGTACATCATCTTTTATATTGCATGTTGTTTGATGTAAGTTCTGAGTTGTAATGCCCCATATTAGTTGTATTTAGATTAAACCTAACAGCCCACATTCGGAATTTACTATGAAGGTTTTAGGATGTGCACATATTTTCAAAACAATATATATATAAAATAAACTTAATTATTGAGATAAATCTCTAACTTTCTTTCCTTATAGTTTTTCCTGGTCATTGGTGATTCTCATCTCCGTGCTTTAGTGGATAACATTGTCCCCATGCCAAATCAGGCCGATTGCACTGGTCGACCTTCCATGGCTTTTGGCTTCTTGTCCACTCCTGGAGCAAGAGCTTCACATCTGATGGCAGATGTTCGTGGGGAGGTGTTACCCAAAGGCCTTGTCCCAGACATAATATGTCTGATCCCTCCTGGTAACAACCTTGAAGCCAGCCCATCCATCGCTCAGGCAGGGGAAGAGTTTAAACAACTCCTCCTAGCTGCTAAGTTGAGATAGCCTCAGGTAAAACTTTTAACTGCCATTACTAGCTGTATAAACATGTTACTGTAAATGAAATGTGGAATTTCCCAGATGTTTCTGTAAATTACTAAAATCTGTCAATACCACATCAAATTATTTTTAGATATTTGTCCTTGATTTTCCACACCGCATTGATAGGAAAAAGGACCTAAATTACCAAGAACTGCTGGCCCTGGAGTATGAAACCCAAGCATGGGATCTGGGTGTGACTTACAGATGGGAGATGTCCAGGGCCTTCTGGCCCTACGAGCAGTGGCCGAAAAGATTCATTTGAGCAATGATTTTGAGATGCCAATCATGGCTACACTGATCAAGGACACTTTGTTTGATGAAATACAGGTCATCGGTACAACGAGACCTCATTGTGCTGGGGTCCAAATTGTAAGCTATCTCATAATTTAAGGTAATTTCTTTACTTACTAGTAATGCAAGTTCAATATTATCCACTGTTACAAATATCCACTTTTTAACCTCAAATATTCAAATCATTTACAAGGTGCTGTCAATGGTGGTGTCATCTGCAACACCCAGATCCCCATCAATGGTCAGCCTGACATGGACTCCTTAAAGCAGTATGAGAAAAAACTGCAGGGCATACTTCACCCACTACAGAAGTATCTGGCGTTACAGTATTTGGCTTTACATGTAAAGGTTGTGGACATTGTTCTGAAATATGAATTTTATCATCTTTGTGGGAATTTCAAAGCTCAGGAAGATGGAAGTAGTTGTGGTCCTTATGTGTGTTTGTTCGCTAAAACAGTCCTATTTGGAGATAACATTAATTAATTCATTCAAAACAACATGAGATGTTCTATGTTATATGAATTATCCGAGAAAAGGTTATTGTATTAATGTCAGAACATATTCAGCAGATGGTGAACGCCATGAAAAAAGTCTTCTTATTACAAGAAGATTAGGCTGCAATAATGTGATCATGCAATAATATGCACTTGCACTATGGCTCTCAGAATGTTTATTGTATTTCAGGTGCTGATATCCTGACCCTAATCTTACATAAGGACATCCAAGACATCTGCTCTGTTACTGTCTGGCAGGAGGTACTGGACCACCGGGGCTCTGAGACAATGTCTATACCCAAGCAAGAAGATTATAAAGGGTTATTATTTTCTCTACAGTCAACAAACTGTACTGAATACTCATATATAATACAAGCCTTCCTACTTCTCAATTGAAACATGTATCTTCCAATATAAGGACAAATACATATATTTTTTTCTCAAATTAAGCTATGGTTTGAATGTAGTTGTAATAAAATATATCCTTCTAATAGAGTTTATGAAGTTGAACTTGTTCTAGTATGTAATAGTTGGAAATTGGTTATGACGTGATTTTGTTGTAAAAATTATTTTGCTTATCTAAAAAGTATAAAATGGTACAGTCTTTTGGGCTCACCTACATCTCTAAAGGTGGTACAACAGGCTAATGACCAGTTAATATAAGTCATTGACAACTACATTAGATTGTTGGCTGAATTGTTACATAATCACCAAGTGGTGATTATCACCTCCATTAACAAAAGGAATAATGGATCTAAATTGAAGTCTATTCAGAAATTTGGAATGTGGCTAATGGTGTGGGTGGAGTAAAAATGCCAGCAACAATTGCAAATACACAGTGTCTTGATTTGTTAGCATATAATTACTCTATCCACTCTCCTGAACATTTCCTACAATACATTCACTGCGGCGTATAGAATAGTTTTTTCTGTATGAGTCAATATATATTTCATATACAGTCATTTGCATTGTGGCCAATGGTATGGGCGGAGTAGAATGCCAGCAACAATTGCAAATACACAGTGCCCCTTGATTTTTTTTGCATATAATCACTCCATAGAGTCTCCTGAAACATTTCCTACAATACATTCACTGCGGCATATAGAATAGTTTTTTTCTGTATGAGTCAATATGTATTTCATATCCACTGAGTTACATTGTGGCCAATGGTATGGGCGGAGTAAAATGCCAGCAACAATTGCAAATACACAGTGCCCCTTGATTTATTTTGCATATAATTACTCTATAGACTCTCCTGAACATTTCCTACAATACATTCACTGCAGCGTATAGATTTTTTTTTTTGTATAGGGCAATATATATTTCATATACAGTCATTTGCATTGTGGCCAATAGGATGAGCGAAGTAAAATGCCAGCAACAATTGCAAATACACAGTGCCCCTTGATTTTTCAGCATATAATCATTCTATCCACTCTCCTGAACATTTCCTACAATACATTCCCTGCAGCGTATAGAACAATTTTTATCTGTACAAGGCAATATGTATTTCATATCCATTGAGTTACATGGTGGCCAAGTGGTATGGGCGGAGTAAAATGCCAGCAACAATTGCAAATACGCAGTGTTCCTTTATTTTTTAGCATATAATCACTCTATAGAGTCTCCTGAACATTTCCTACAATACATTCACTGCGGCGTATAGAATAGTTTTTTCTGTACAGGGCATTATGTATCTCATATCCATTGAGTTACATTGTGGCCAATGGGATGGGCAGAGTAAAATGCCAGCAACAATTGCAAATACACAGTGCCCGTTGATTTTTTTTGCATATAATCACTCTATAGAGTCTCCTGAACATATCCTACAATACATTCACTGTGGCGCATAGAATTGTTTTTTCTGTATGAGTCAATATGTATTTCATATACGTTGAGTTACATTGTGGCCAATTGTATGGGTGGAGTAAAATGCCAGCAACAATTGCAAATACACAGTGCCCCTTGATTTTTTTTGCATATAATTACTCTTTCCACTCTCCTGAACATTTCCTACAATACATTTTTACAATATATACTGAGCAAAGTGACAAAATAGATTCATTTAATATTATTAAAATCGCGTTTTACCGCAGACTTTTATTATGAAGGCAAAACCGTTGTTACGGTATCTCTAATGTTGCCAGCATGACGCTACTCCGATCGAGGCATGCTTTGAAATTGCAACCCATTCGAATCCAGGCGAAAGGGCCGAGGCTTGCGTCAGTGTAATACCACGTGATTGATGACATCCGAAGCCTCGTTTGATCACATGCTTTTTCCAAAGCCTCTTTGGAAAATGCAGGCTTCTATGTTTGTTCGGGGCTGTTCGGTGCCTGAAACTTTTGAACAGCAACCTGTACTGGTCACCTTATTTAGTCATTTATTTAAAAAAGTTGTTAACCTTACCAGTCCAGTAATGGCGCTGTTGGTAGTGTCGCTTGCTTCCGCTTTTTAACTTGTTATGGTGCGAGATCGAATCCAGATCATGTTTGACTTTTTGAGTGCACATGATACTGTTTATTGTTCTCTGAATAATTTGTTTTATTTTGTGTATCTTATTACACTCTTGCCTTAATAATACAAAACATTACAACGGATTCATAGCTGAAAAATGCTAGCTGGAAAGGCAAGAATAACATTAGATTCAAACCAAGCATTTAAAATTCTCATCAGAAAGCACACACCTAACCACTGCGCCGCAAAGTCATGTAGTATACTTCGGAAAATACATCTATATCAACATTAAACATGTGATATTTATTCCTGATCAGCAGACACCACTGTGCGGTCAGTTTAAAAGCCTTGAGAGAATTAGCAGTTTTTCGGCCAATTTGAAGAAAGCCTTGATTTCCCATCACTACTCAATAATAGCAAGGATGCGAATGTTAAATTATTATTGATCAGGAGATTGAACTAAATTCTCAGATCGAGGCATGCTTTAAAATTTAAACCCATTTCAATCCATGCGAGAGGAACGAAGCTTGCATCGATCACAGCGTCAATCAGTGGCGTAGGCAGAAATTGTTGTTTGGCTGGGCATGAGTAAAAGTGGCTGAAAAACTAAATACAGCAAAACTACCAGACCTATTGAGTTTAAATGTGACCAAAAACAACAAAATTCCCCTGACAAAAAAGACCGTTTTACTATGCAGAAACTATAGGGAGGGCAGCGCAGCAACAGCTTACAATACGACCGCTGACAACCGCTGACAACACACAGCCTTTCCGAGTACGACCATGACCAAAGAAAGACATGAAACAAATAATCAGCATGTACATATTACTTATAGGCTACATATTTGGGGGGGAAAGTATGAATCGAGAGAGAACGAGATTACAGAAACCAAAAAAGTGCATTATAAAGGGCAGAAATTATACTGTATGGATGATTGACGTATCTGTCCGTTGAATCAAAAATATCGGATCAGATCAACCATTCCCACTAAAAGCAGAGAGCTAACACGAAAAAGGTGGATACACAAACACTGCCAGCTAATCGGCCATACACCACCTCTATACTGTAATGTGCACAAACTATCAATTAAGAAAAAAGTAGACAAAGCTCTACAAAGTTTCCATTGAACCCAAAAGTGCACACGTTTTGGAAATGAAAACAACTACACTCTTAGAATTAGTAGAGCCTCAAGGAACTCTGGGGATACTCAAGGAACCTTGTTCGCTTGGGGTTTCCTGGAGGAACCTTTAAACAGCTCAATTTGGAGAAGAGGTTCCTGACTTAACATCTGAAGCATAACCATCTGAATACCTTGTGTTCTCCAATTTTTTTAAAGAAATGGGGGGAAAAATGTGTTTGTTTTTAGCCCATTTAGAAAACCTTCAGTATAAGGTTTTGTAGTATTTCTAAAACACACTGATACAGTGCTGAATAGAGTGTATGCTGGTTCACATGCTAGTGTGCTGTGATTGATCAGCTCGCCCTCAATCTCTACAGCTCCCACTTGACGGGGGAGAAAGCACATCGAACAGTCTCGTGCTTGAGACAGACAACAGTGTGAGAGAATTTAGGATCATATTCAGAGACATATTGAGCGATCAAACTATATCTTTTCGATAGATTTTTAATATTAGATAACTTGTAGGTTTAGTTTATTTGTATGCTAATAGTATAAGTAATTTTATTATCTTAGTGTTATATTAGTTAGTTTAGATCAGATCAATTCATCAATCAAAAGGTGAGTTCGCAAATGTGTTAGCTAACGCAATGGTTATTTAAACTTGACCTTACCCTGGGCGCAATATTACACACGACATGTAGATAATAATGTCATGAATAACCTAAATATTGGGTATATACGATGGCTATGTGTGCGAACCACAGCTTGTAAATACATTTCTTTAGGCCACCACTATATCAATAATTTAGTAATCCTAGACAACTAAGGCTAGTTAGATAGCTACTAACGTTAGCTTACTAGTTAACGGCTTTTGTCACCAGTCACGCGACGCCAGTTTGTATCAGTGTGTTTTTAAAACACACTGATACAATGATGATTATCATTGCCTTCCCTACAAAATTCGGACAGCGTTTCAACTCATTACCTACCTACACATGACATGTGGATACATTTCATGAATAAACTAAAAATATTCCATATTCACAAGACGCAAGTGTGAGTTAAATAAATCTAAAAACAAATTCTCAATTTTGCTTTAAAACACAGATGTGAGTTACTCATTACTGATCCCATCAATTCGGACAATATCCCCAACACCATCGACAGAAACACAGCCCTAAGCGAGAAGCCGAGAGTGCTTTGCCATGCGTTTCTTCTTCGGCATCATTACGAGTTAAAACCGGTTGAAACACTGGCGCTGCGTGTTCCAGAATCTACTCAGATTGGTTAAAAGATGAAAAGGTGTTGTGTTCACGATGCATTCAGTTCATTGGCTAGGGCCTGCCAATCATAGTCCTCATGGGTATCTCCGGTTGAAAACGATGTGAAACGTACTACCGCAGACACTGATTTACAAATAAAAACCATTTTGTCCCAGTTGTAGCGACATTTTAGTGACAAAACGCCGAACGTCCGTATTTTACAGTGGCAAGTGTTCTTAAAGATTAACATGATTCCATATATTAAGTTAGTTACAAGTATGCAAATCTTTCATACAATTACAACAAAAGTACTTACAGGTTTGCAAATCTTTTTTACAAGTTTGCAAAACGTTTTTATAATGACAAGAGTAATTCCATGTTTGCAAATCTTTATTACAAGTGTGCAACATTTTTTTGAAATAAAAAATGTATGTCGCTGTTTTACCTTTATACATTTCTGACAGTGGTGCTGTGGATATTGTCTGCGTCTGAATGGGAACGGTTTTATTTTATAAATAAACGGTATATGTTAGTGCAATGTACAGTTATGTACAACTGTAGACAATACCAGCAGCTTTCATCTTTGAGTCCATGAATAAATGTCTATATATATATATTTTTAGAATGAACAGATCCGTGTCACTGTGGTCAATAGAAGAAGTGTGTCATTGGCTGGCATCCAACAACCTCAACCAATACATCAACAGATTCACAGGTTGGAAATAAAATGACAGTTGTCTACAGTTGCCCACTGTGTGAGAAGCATGCATTTTCATTGATTAAACAAATTCGGCACATTGGACCACGAAAATGATGCCACATTTTCATTTACGTGTGGCCTGAATGGATGTGCACAGGTGAACAAGTGCTTCAGTTCATATAGATCACATAAAGCATAGAGATCTTTCAACAGTCTTTTATGAAAATGGAGGCCAATTGGAACAAATGGAATACTACAACAATGACAATGATTATGTTGATGACAATGAAGATGCCAATACCCTAGACAATGACCCGGTGCACACCACAGAATATCGAACTGAGGACCTTGTCAAAGACCTTAAAAGGAACCTTTGTTTTTTATTCTCAAACTGAGAGAAAAACACTGTATTCCAGCTGTTGTCCACACCGATATTGTAGAAGACTTGAAAGTAATTCTTCAAGAATTCACAAGCCATTTTTTAGACGCATTAAAATTCCACTTACAGAAATACTTCCAGATTAACATAGATCAAGATGATGACCTTGATGAACTCTTGTCTCAAAATGCCATCATTGAGCAGTGCATTAAAGAGATCAGCAGTGAGTGGATGCTGCAGCAGTACTGCACAGAACATCTTAGTTACATATCACCACTGCAGTTGGAGATGGATGGCCAAATTGCTAACGCCCACCTCCAATATATCCCCCTTCTGACCCTACTGCAGAAATTGGCCAAAAATGAAGATATTTGGGCAATGCTCAACTCTCATCCTGTAGAGAAAAATGAAGACATCCTGGAGGACTACATGGATGGGGAGCAGTGTAAGACTCACCCACTCCTTTGTTATCACAACAACATCCGGCTACATTTCTATGTTGATGAATTTGAGATCGTCAATCCCCTTGGAGCCAAGAGAGGAAAACACAAGCTCACTGCTGTGTATTCCAAATTAGGAAATCTTCCCCATCGCTACACATCAAAACTCGAGCACATCTATCTGTCTATCTTGGTCAAACATAAATTAATCAGTAAAGATGCAAGCAATTACGATGGTGTGTTCAGGCCTCTCATAGAAGATGTCAAGCTCCTTTAGAAAGAGGGAGTGTTGTTAGAAAGCAATGGAGAGTTAAAGCGATTTGTTGGCACTATTGCCACCATCTCAGTCAACAACCTGTTGGCTCACGCAGTTGCAGGGATTTCTAAGAACTTCGGTCATGGACGTATTTGCAGGTTTTGCATGGCAACAAGAGAGGATGCGAGGTCTAACTTTAGGGAAGAAGAACGTGATGAGGGACAGGAACAAATTACTCCGACCATCTCAGGGCTGCGGAAGAAAATAGAGAAAATGGTTTGGTGTATGGTGTGACTCAACCATGCTGCTTCTCCAGTCTAAACTATGCCCCAGCTGTGATCACGCACCTCTTCCCACCTGACATAATGCATGATGTTCTAGAGGGTGTTATCCCTTTTGTTCTTAAGAAGATCTTGAATAAGATGATAAGGGAGAAGATGCTTACCATTGGTCAGTTGAACGATGAAATTGACAACTACTCATATGGGTGGAATGATAAAAGATCCAAGCCACAACCCATTTCAGAGAGGACACTGAAGAGTGGTGGTCAGCTCTCTGGAAGCGCCTCTGAGAAGTGGACTCTCTTTCGCCTTCTGCCACAATTGATGGGTCCCCTCATCATGCCGAACAAATATTGGGACTGCTACCTACTGCTGCGCGAGGTGGTGGATATTATCATGGCACCAGTTGTGAGAAGATCGTGGATGCCATACTTGGAGGAAAAGACAAAGGAGCTCCTGATGACATTTGACAACCTTTTCAAAGGCACATCTATACCAAAAATGCACTATATTGTGCATTATCCACTGCTAATTAAGCTGTATGGACCTCTGGTCCATCTCTCCTGCATGAGATTTGAAGCAAAACACCAATACTTCAAAAAGCTGTCATCTGTGGTATGCAACTACAAAAACATCACCAAGACACTGGCAACAAGACATCAAATGAGGCAGTGCTGGGAGCAGGCTAATCTGGCAGTTTTGGGGAAAGAGGTAAGCCACACTGGGAGTTGTTGTGAAGTTGGAGGAGGTTTCCTACCATATGTGGCTGCTCGTGCTCTGCAGAGAAGGCTAGATTTGCCTCTGGAAGAAGCAGTACTGCAAACTACCAAGTCACTTGTCTACAATGATGTGCCGTATCGTATTGGGGAGTTGAAAGTGACTGAAGTCATTCAAAGTGAGGACATTCCCATTTTCATGGAAATCAAGGCCATTTACTGTATAAATGGGCAATGGTTTGTCATAGGAACAAAGATGGTCCCTTCTTCATTTGAAAGCCATTTCCATTCCTTCAAAGTGGAAGAGAGAGGATGGGTTGCCTTGAAAGTGGGAGAGGAGGTGGACCATCATGGCCTGGACATCTATTCTAACATGGAGGGAGAACGTTATGTCACGTTGAGATAGTGGGTGGTGTAACTTCTCAACTCAACAACTTGGTAATACTGAATTTGAAAATGTTAAAACAAATATATCATTTCGGCATAGTATTATTTGACCATTTGTCCATGTATTTGCTCTTGATCAACAGTATTTGTGCTTTCCTTGTTGGTAATGAGTGTGAACAGTGACATTCAGATATTATATCTTTTTCCACAGAAAATGACATTGACGGGGAAACCTTGCTTTTACTTACCGACCGCATGGTTGAAAATCTGATTCCAAATATAAAAAATCAGGTTGCTTTTTTACAACAGTTGGAGAGTTTAAAAAAAGGGAATGGAGCTGAAGTCAAGACTATATTAATTGGGTAAGTGTCAAAGTGCAGGTGTAGTGGAGTGCGTAGAGAAGAACTGAGTCAAGCGCAGGGAGGCGATAAACGTTTCTTGTATTGTATAACTCAAAATAAAGGGCACGCTATAAAACAGGCGCACAAGCGCTAAACAAGTGTGCCAGCTCTCCAGTACAATGTAGGACATAGAACAATACCACACAAAGACACCCAGAAACACAGGAACTAATATAGGCAACCTAATGAGGGAATGGACACCAGGTGCGTGCAATAACAAGACATGACAGTGTCGTGGGAGGAGGAGCGGCGTGACTAGAAGGCCGGCGATGACGCACGCCGAATACCACGTCGGGGGGGATGGCGCGCGTCTTCCACGCACGTCCTCGTTACAGTACCCCCCCCTCGACTCGCGGCTCCGGCAGCGCGCCCCCGCCGGCCCTGAGGCCGACCCGGAGCACGCCGCACAGGACGATCAGGGCGCCGACGATGGAAGTCAACGAGGAGCTCCGGATCAAGAACAACCACCGCCGGCACCCAGCAACACTCCTCCAGGCCGTACCCCTCCCACTCCATCAGGTACTGCAGGCCCCTCCCCCGGCGCCTCGAATCGAGGATGGAACGGACAGAGTACGCCGGGCCCCCCCTCGATGTCCAGAGGGGGTGGAGGGACCTCCCGCACCTCAGACTGCTGGAGGGGACCAGCCACCACCGGCCTGAGGAAAGACATATGGAACGAGGCGTTAATCCTGTAATCGGGGAAGTTGTAATCTATAGGTAACCTCGTTCACTCTCCCCAGGACTTTGAACGGCCCCACAAACCGCGGCCCCAGCTTCCGGCAGGGCAGGCGGAGAGGGAGGTTCCGGGTCGAGAGCCAGACCCGGTCGCCCACAGTGTAGACCGGGGCGTCGCTACGCCGGCGGTCAGCAGCAGACTTCTGGCGGTCCCCGGCGCGCCGGATGTGTCGATGTGCTACGGACCAGTTGTCCTCGGCGCGCCAGAACCAGTCGTCCACCGCCGGAGCCCCGGTCTCGGGCTGGCTCTGCCATGGTGCCAAAACCGGCTGGTACCCCAGGATGCACTGAAAGGGGGTCAAGGAAGTGGAGGAGTGGCGGAGCGAATTCTGGGCATACTCTGCCCAGGGCAGGAACTCCGACCACTCCCCCGGCCGGTCCTGGCAATAAGACCGCAAGAACCTCCCCAGGTCTTGGTTCACACGCTCCACCTGCCCATTAGCTTCGGGGTGGAACCCGGAGGTGAGGCTGACCGAGACCCCCAATCAGCCCATAAAGGCCATCCAGACCCGAGACGTGAACTGAGGGCCCCGGTCAGAAACAATGTCCCCCGGCACCCCGTAGTGCCGGAAGACATGGGTGAATAGTGCCTCCACGGTCTGCAGAGTCGTCAGGAGACCGGGGAGGGGAAGGAACCGGCAGCCCTTTGAAAACCGGTCCACAACGACCAGGACCGTGGTATTGCCTAGTGAGGGGGGGAGATCGGTTAGAAAATCAACGGACAAGTGAGACCATGGTCGTTGTGGAACGGGCAAAGGGAGTAACTTACCCGCCGGAAGGTGTCTAGGTGCCTTACACTGAGCGCACACCGAACAGGAGAACACGTACGCCCTGACATCCTTGGCCAGACCAGGCCACCAGTACTTATCAGTAAGGCAGCGCATGGTACGGTCTATGCCCAGGTGACCCGTGGAAGGGGACGTGTGGGCCCAGTAGATGAGACGGTCACGGACATCCAGCGGAATGTACTGACGATCCGCAGGACACTGAGGAGGCCCAGGATCGCTGCGCAATGCTTGCTGAATGTCCGCATCCACGTCCCACACAACCGGCGCCACAATACACGAGGTGGGTAGAATCGGTGTTTCATCTACCTGCCTTCCACCCGCGTCGCACAACCGAGACAGCACGTCTGCCTTGGAGTTTTTCGTACCCGGCACGTATGAAAGCGTGTAATCAAACCGGGCAAAAAACAACGCCCACCTGGCCTGACGAGGTTTCAGTCTCCTCGCCGCCCGGATGTACTCCAGGTTACGGTGGTCGGTCCAGACTACAAACGGGTGTCTCGCTCCCTCGAGCCAATGTCTCCAAACAGTCAAGGCGCTAAACACAGCCAACAGCTCCCTATCACCGACGCCATAGTTGTGCTCTGCCTCACTGAGCTTCCGCGAGTAAAAAGCACAGGGGCGACACTTAGGAGGGGTACCTGACAGTTGGGACAACACAGCACCTATCCCTACCTCCGAGGCATCCACCTCCACTATGAACGGCAGTGACGGGTCGGGGTGAGCCAGAACCGGGGCAGAAGTGAACATTCTCTTAAGGGTGCGAAATGCGACGTCTGCCTCGGCCGTCCAGGTGATCCGGCTCGGCCCACCCTTCAACAAGGAAGTAATTGGAGCTGCTACCTTGCCGAAGCCCCGTATAAACCTACGGTAGAAATTGGCAAACCCAATAACCACTGCACCGCCTTAACCGTGGTAGGAACGGGCCAATTACGCACGGCTGACACGCGATCAACCTCCATTTCCACCCCACCGGCGGAAATCCGAAACCCGAGGAAAGAGACGGCTCGCTAGAAGAACGCGCACTTCTCCGCCTTAGCGTACAGGCCATGCTCCAAAAACCGCTTCAGCACCCTGCGAACGAGAGACACATGCTCAGTACGCGTAGCGGAATACACGAGGATGTCGTCAATGTAAACCACAACTCCGCGCCCCAGCATGTCCCTAAACACATCGTTCACAAAGGACTGAAACACTGCCAGGGCATTCATCAACCCATACGGCATCACCAAGTATTCGTAGTGCCCCGTGGTGGTGCTGAAGGCCGTTTTCCACTGGTCTCCCTCTCGGATTCTCACCAAATTGTAGGCGCTCCTGAGGTCCAGTTTCGTGAAGAAGCGCGCCCCATGCATTGACTCGATGTATTGGGAAATCAGGGGGATAGGATATGAATACCGGACCATCAGTTTATTTAACGCCCTTTAGTCAATGCATGGACACAAACCCCCATCCTTCTTCCTCACGAAAAAGAAACTCGAGGAGGCGGGCGAGGTGGAATGGCGGATCTGTCCCTGCCGCAGGGATTCGGCCACATAGATCTCCATCGCTGCTGTCTCTGCCTGCGACAGGGGATACACATGACAATAAGGCGGCACAGCATCTCCCTTTAGGTTTATCGCACAATCCCCAGGCCGATGTGGTGGTAAAGGACTAGCCATAGTCTTAGAAAATACCAGTGCCAAATCGGCATATTCCGGGGGACTGAGCACTGCGGAGAGATTGTCTGGAATTTCCACCGAGGTAGCACCAATGGAAACACCTAGACACCGCTCCTGACATCCCGGAGACCACCCTGTCAACACCCTCTGCGACCAGGAAATGGTTGGGTTGTGTCCCGACAACCACGGAAGACCCAACACCACAGGGAAAGCAGGAGAATGAATGATGTGAAATTCAATCTGTTCTGTATGGGCGTGCTGGATAGTCATTGTGAGGGGCACCGTGACGTTCTCAACTAGACCGGTACCCAGAGGTTTGCTGTCCAAGCCCGTAATGGACCTAGGCCTGGGCAACGGCACCAGCGGAATGCGCAACCTCTGGGCGTAACCGCTGTCCATAAAATTCCCAGCTGCGCCTGAGTCTACGAGCGCCTTACACTGAGAATTAGCAAGGAAATCGGGGAAGGCCACCAAAAGTGTCATGTGAGTCGCAGCGAGCCCTGACAGTATGT
>JACXGI010005444.1:23253-47063 GCA_016801175.1 Esox masquinongy | reverse complement strand
TCTTGGGTTCAGCTCAGCCCCTTTTCCCTTCCCCCTTTACCGTGTGTTTATAATAAACGTTTTATGTTTGACGGTAGCTTTGGTTGTCTGTGTCGTTTGTTCTCACTGTTCATTTACACTACACTAATTTGCATGAGTTTTATGTTACGGGTCTCTGTACCATCCACCCTAGACTACTAGAGCCACAGGGTTCGTAACAGTGGGCTATGTGTGCCAATAGTATTGGTCATATAAAATACTGATGTTGTATTGGTGGACTTCGATATATAACGGCACATTCATATGCTTATACAGTGAGGGGAAAAAAGTATTTGATCCCCTGCTGATTTTGTACGTTTGCCCACGGACAAAGAAATGATCAGTCTATAAATTTAATGGTAGGTTTATTTCAGCCCAGAACTACACGGGAGGATGTTGTCAATGATCTCAACGCAGCTGGGACCATAGTCACCAAGAAAACAATTGGTAACACACTACGCCGTGAAGGACTGAAATCCTGCAGCGCCCGCAAGGTCTCCCTGCTCAAGAAAGCACATGTACAGGCCCGTCTAAAGTTTGAATCTGAATGATCTGAACATCTGAATGATTCAGAGGAGGACTGGGTGAAAGTGTTGTGGTCAGATGAGACCAAAATCGAGCTCTTTGGCATCAACTCAACTCGCCGTGTTTGGAGGAGGAGGAATGTTGCCGATGACCCCAAGAACATCATCCCCACCGTCAAATATGGAGGTGGAAACATTATGCTTTGGGGGTGTTTTTCTACTAAGGGGACAAGACAACTTCCCCGCATCAAAGGGATGATGGACGGGGCGAGAACCTCCTTGTGTGAGAACCTCCTTCCCTCAGCCAGGGTATTGAAAATGGGTCGTATTCCAGCATGACAATGACCCAAAACACACGGCCAAGGCAACAAAGGAGTGGCTCAAGAAGAAGCACATTAAGGTCCTGGAGTTGCCTAGCCAGTCTCCAGACCTTAATCCCATAGAAAATCTGTGGAGGGAGCTGAAGGTTTGAGTTGCCAAACGTCAGCCTCGAAACTTTAATGACTTGGAAAAGATCTACAAAGAGGAGTGGGATGTGTGCAAACCTGGTGGCCAACTACAAGAAACTTCTGACCTCTGTGATTGCCAATAAGGGTTTTGCCACCAAGTACTAAGTCGTTTTGCAGAGAGGTCGAATGCTTATTTCACTCATTAAAATGCATATCAATTTATAACATTTTTGACATGTGTTGTTCTGGAATTTTTTGTTGTTATTCTGTCTCTCACTCTTCAAATAAACCTACCATTAAAATTATAGACTGATCATTTCTTTGTCAGTGGGCAAACGTACAAAATCAGCAAGGGATCAAATATTTTTTCCCTTACTGTACATTCATTTGCGTATGGAATTTGTGAAGTTCTAGCCCAGTTAAGCACAAATCTTGCATTTCACAAGGTTATGTTCAACAACTTCAAAATGTTCCCACACAGTGGATCTTGTTATTTTCTGTGCTCCCTTTTTTGTGATTCTTTTTTGTGATTAACTGAATCGTTCTGATAGTAATGTTTGTCTCTCTTCTTTTTCAAACAACTCTCAAAATGTTGCCATTTTCATTGGCTTTCATTTCAGGGACTGGCATAGGTGATCAAAACCTGATCGAAGTAGTATGACATAACCAACAATTTGTTTGCTTAGATCACGTGACTTGGCCACTTTGAAACATGCTTCAACACTATGTTTATGCACCGCAGTGTCGCAAAGGCTTCGGAGCGTTTTGAAAACTGTTTTGCCAGCACACATCATTAGTTCAGTGTTAGGTAATGTTGTTTAGGAATTCTGTTGTGTTTCTGACTCATGCTAGTACCTGTTTGTTTTTGTGTTATATCTGGAGTCCTAGTTTTGCTTGTTAGTTTTGTTTTGTTTAGCAGGCTCCTTAGCCTGTTGTCCTTGATTGCCATTTGCAACCCATCCTTATGCGCCTGCTTCATTCTACTCCCTTGTCCCAATGTTACAGTTTCTTGTTAAAAACGGCATTGGCACGACAGTTATTGCTAAAAGGAACAGTCAAGATTTTTTAAAGATAGTGCATTCTGTCAGAGAGACAGTCATTCGCTCCATCCACTAAAGCTTGCTGTCTGTCATGGGTTTCAAAGCTTTTCTATAAAAGGTAATTTCCCTTACAAGTTTAACTTCTAGGACAATAAGAAATATGTTGGCCTGCATCCATGAAAAAATACTGATATAACATGCTTTGAATCGGTGCATACTGCGTTGACGGAGACTCTGAGTGCAATAATATACGCACAGCTTATGAAGTTCTAGGTTTTTGGTATGGACTACCAAATTGTCATTGATCAACTAGTACCAACCCATGACGTGTTAAGAACATATGAGAATGCAAATAGAATCAGTGATGTCCAAGTTATCTTGAAGACCTTTGATGCTCTAAAGTGTTTTTTCCCTTGTGTAATGTGCAGTTTTTAAACAAAGTAACTGATTGATCACATACTGGTCCAGAAAGAGCTTTAAGGGTAACATAGGTTCTATTACGCTGGCTAAGGCTGTTCATAAAAGTTATCGCCTTGACAAAAATCAAAGTCTGGGATTTCACAATGACATCAGACAATATTTTTCTGGATTCCTGAAACACAAGGAGGCAAGTCATTTTCTGGCGTTGATGGTTGACTACGCTGATAAAGAGCGGTATATTTGCAAATATCATGCAAAGGATAGTGTGCAGCTTGATATTGAAAACAGTGCTGTAAACAGCACTAAGCATTCTTTGGAAAAACTGGCTATGAATAATTTATGGTGTAAGATGGGAGAGAGGACCAACCTTATGAATACATTATTAACTGATCCAGAGGAGTTTGTGCATTACATCTTTTCCAGTATAATAGAGGTCAGACATTTTTTATTCATCTCAGACATTGTTGCGATGGCCCAATAGCATTGTACAAGTCAGGCACCGATTAATCCACATAATGGTGAAATTGTTATTGCCACTTCCACAACTGTTTGACCTAGATTCAAGTTGCATTCACTCATGGAAAAGTTGGACAGACGAAAGCTCTATGCAGATACTGATTCAGTGATCCTTGGGATTAAGCCATGCTCTAGACCTAACTGACGAATTACCAGATGGTGACCATATTGCAGAATCTGTTATTGGTGATCAAAAGATAAGTGGGTAAAAATAAACTGTTAAAGGCCGTTCAAAAGTTTGGGGTCACTTACAAATTTCCTTGTTTTCCATGAAAACATACATGAAATTAGTTTGAATAGGAAATATATCAAAATGAATAGGAAATATAGTCATTGACAAGGTTAGAAATAATGATTTTTAATTTAAATAATAATTGTGTACTTCAAACTTTGCTTTCGTCAAAAAATCCTCCATTAGCAACAATTACAGCCTTGCAGACCTTTGGAATTCTAGTTGTCAATTTGTTGAGGTTATCTGAAGAGATTTCACCAGCAGTCCTCCAACATCTTTTCATTTGGTCTGCATCTCATGAACGTTCATCTTTGTGACCCAAACACCTCAAACTTACATTTGTCTGTTCATAAGACTTTTTCCTAGTCTTCATCTGTCCAGTGTCTGTGCTCAATTTTTTTCATTTTTTCATTGGCCAGCCTGAGATATGACTTTTTCTTTGCAACTCGAACTAAAAGGCCAGCGTCCCGGTGTCGCCTCTTCACTGTTGACGTTGAGACTGGTGTTTTGTAGGTACTATTTAATGAAGCTGCTAGTTGAGGACCTGTGAGGCATCTCTTTCTCAAACTAAACACACAAATGTATTTGTCTTCTTGCTCAGTTGTGCACCGGGGCCTCCCACACCTATATTTTTTCTGATTAGAGCTAGTTTGCGCTGTTCTATGAAGGGAGTAGTTCATAGTGTTGTAAGAGATCTTCAGTTTCTTGGCAATTTCTCTCATGGAATAGCCTTCATTTCTCAGAACAAGAATAGACGGATGAGTTTCAGAAGAAAGTTATTTTTTCCTGACCATTTTGAACCAGTAGTCAAACCCACAATTGTTGATGCTCCAGATACTCAACCAGTATAAAGAACGACAGTTTATTGCTTCATTAATCAGCAAAACAGATTTCAGCAGTGCTAACATAATTGCAAAAGGGTTTTCTAATGATCAAATAGCCATTTAAAATGATAAACTTGGATTAGCAAACACAAAGTGCCATTGGAACACCGGAGTGATGGTTGCTGATAATGTGCCTCTGTATGCCTATCTAGATATTCCCTTAAAAATCAACCGTTTCCAGCAACAATAGTCATTTACAACATTAGCAATGTCTAGCCTGTATTTTTGATCAATTTTATGTTACTTTAACGAACAAAAAATTAAATTTTCTTTAGAAAACAAGGACATTTCTTAGTGACCACAAACTTTTGAACGGCAGTGTACAATATAACTATTTTAAATCTGGGGTCTGTAACAAAACTGGTTGATAACTTTGTACAAGGCAAAGGTGCTGATGATGACCATGTCATAAAAAAAAGAAACATCCTCACACTTTCAACTGCGTTTATTTTCAGCAAACTTAACATGTATCAATATTTGTATGAACATAAAATGCAACAACTGAGACATAAACTGAACAATTTCCACAGACATGTGACTAAGAGAAATTGAATAATTTGTCCCTGAACAAAGGGGGGGTCAAAATCAAAAGTAACACTCAATATCTGCATCTCCTCCTCATGCACTGCACCAGATTTGCCAGTTCTTGCTGTGAGATGTTACCCCACGCTTCCACCAAGACACCTGCAAGTTCTTGGACATTTCTGGCGGAAATGGCCTTAGCCCTCTCCCTACAATCCAACAGGTCCCAGACGTGCTTAATGGGATTGCGATCCGGGCTCTTCGCTGGTCATGGCAGAAGACTGATATTCCAGTCTTGCCGCGACTTGTCAAAACCACGACCCGTCAGTCAAGAGCACTTTGCCTGTCCTGTCTGCTCCAGCTACGTGGGTCTGTTGCAGGTGTTGTCTGTTGAGGACCTGCCTTACAACAGGCCTACAAGCCCTCAGTTCAGCTTCTCTCAACTTATTGCGGACAGTCTGAGCACTAATGGAGGGATTGTGCGTTCCTGGTGTAATTGTTGTTGCCATCCTGTACCTGTCCTGCAGGTGTGATGTTCGATGTACGATCCTTACAGCCATTGTAATTTATTGCCCTGACCCCATCTGCAGTCCTCATGCCTCCTTGCATCATGCTTAAGGCCCGTTCACTCAGATGAGCAGAGACCCTGGGCATCTTTCTTTTGGTGTTTTTCAGAGTCAGTAGAGAGGTCTCTTTAGTGTCCTAAGTTCATAACTGTGACCTTTATTGCCTACCGTCTGTAAGCTGTTAGTGTCTTAACAACTGTTCCACAGGTGCATGTTGATTAATTGTTTATGGTTCATTGAGCAAGGATGGGAAACAATGTTTAAACCCTTTACAATGAAGATCTGTGAAATTATTTAGATTTTTACGATTTATCTTTGAAAGACAGGGTCCTGAAAAAGGCATGTTTCTTTTTTTGTTTATAACTCCTTGTTCATTACATTAGCTTTACCTGTGCTTGTGTCTTTCCTGCAATACTTTTAATAGTGTATCATGTGATCAAAAGTAGTTTATTAGAATTTTGAGTTTTGTTACAGTTGGGACATTTATTTTATGGACTATTTTATTAATCTGTTCACCTGAACACTTGACTGTGACTATAACAGTTTGATCATGTCTAAACAGATTCATAGAAATGTACACATCTCCATCTGATCAAGTGGCTGCTGCAAACTCCAAAAGTGTGGCTTGCACAGTTGGAATGCCTTCCTACTTGTTGCTACTCACTTGGCATACCGTCATCACATTTCACTGACAGAAATGTTTTAACTGTCATCAGAATTTACATCAGACACCATTAATTAATGAAGGTAAGTATGTGAACAATGTAGTCTGCATTATTATTGACAAAAATGACAATGTGGGCAGTGGCAGAATATTTTGGTTATATTAGCTAGCTTTCCAAAAAGAAACTAAAAAACATTTTATTTATTCAGGGAAACTTAGGTTAACGTAAGCTAAGTTTCTTGCTAGCTAGTTAGTTAACCTTAGCTTGCTAGTCTAATGATAGTGGCTTGCCAGAGAGCTTTAATTTACGCTGAAAGAGTAATCCCCCAGTTTGCTATGGCTATTGGGGAACAGTCATCTATCTCCTTGAGATGATGGTGATGAAAGGCTTCAGCTAGCTAACTAAACTGTATGTTCAGAGAAAGATTATGATGTATTATAAGATTGATTCAATCAAACCAGACACAGTCAACATTTCTCTGTTTTAAAGATGTTATCTAAAGAGGCAGGGAAGAGCAAACTGAAGTCAGTGTGGACAGACAAAAAATAACCCCCCAATTCTTTAGTCAGTCACAGAGACGGGATGACAGAGAGAGAGTACACATCAGACCCAACCAGAGACAGCCGCAATAAAAGAGGTTAAGCAAAAAGGCCCTGCGTGGAGCTGCCTTGTCGGTAGGTAAACACATATTCTCACCATGGCCCACCAGGAGAAATAAAAGGTGCAGCAGTCTGCAAGTGATATTGCCTGGTTTTCTGTGCCTGTAGCAGCTTCTATTGGTGGGATGTCTACACAAGAAGCCAAGGCTATTAGTATTAATCTCATAGTAGTGTAGGGCTTTCATGGACTTCCAACGCTGTTCCGAGATGGTTACTATCCTGTAGGTTTTTGCTTAAACGCTAATCTATCATACCTAATTCTAGTAATTAGCTGTTTGAGCAAAAACCTAGCTCTAGAGCAGAGGTGGGCAAACTAAGGCCCACGGGCCGGAGGCAATGCCATCTGGCCAGCGTTAGGTAATAAAATAATTTGACGGGAAGAAAAACATAACTCAACAGCTCATTCTTATAAATCTGAATTTTTTTGATTTAGACATCATAATGGACCTACTGTATACATTTTTGAATTGTCCTTTTCTGGCCTGCAAATCATTTCTGATGAACAAATTACAAAACAAATGTGGCCCTTCATTTCATTTCAAAATCTTGATGTGGCCCTTGAGCCAAAAAGTTTGCCCTCCCCTGGACTAGAGCATGGCTTTACAGGAACATGGTTGTGGAGTCCTTGGACTGTACTGGATAGGCAAGATCTATAAAAAAAATATAATAATACAAATTCAATGTAACATTAACACATTTAACACTAAATATACTACAAATAACCTTTTTCTGTTGCAGACAATCAGGGCAGAGGTTCAGGTGGCACTGGTAGAACACAGTGTACTGCTGGTCATGGCAGGTTACCTTGGGGCTCTGCATAAGGAATGTTTCATTGATTCCCAGATTTCAAAAGAGTATAAGTGTGCCCACACAAAGACCACCTTAATTAAGGTGTTGCAACGCACAGCTTGATTAATTACGAGAACTGATGATGAAGATGAGAAACAATCCACTAATGGTTCCAATAATACCGGTATTAATGTATATGGAGATTCTTTTCTTAGCCTTTTGTTTTTTATTTTACCTTCTTGGTTCATGTAGGCCTTGACCAGTGATTAATTTGTAAATCTGGATGTCCCGGAACACATTTGGTCGCGCGAGAGACATGGATCCGATTGGCAAATCGACACAAATAAAGAACATCCGTAGCGCAAATAGCGGAGCCGGACAACGAAAAAGCTAAAATTTTCTCAATCTTGTCAGGCAGTGCTGAGGCTACAAGAGGCTGTAGGAGTGATTCCGTTGCGTTCATTTTACCGTGGCATCCCGCCATGGCAAAATCTTACACGCCACGTCAAGAAAAAAAGTCAATAATCAAAACGTTTTGTTCAACAAATAATTTGTCAGGGTACAACATCTTTCTTAAGGGTATTTAGTGCGTTGTGCTTTTTTCTGCATGCGATTTGAGGAACAAAGATCGCACTGTCATGGTAATTGGAGCCACCAATACGCACAACGCAAATGAGCTGTACGAGAAGACGCTCATTACCAAAAATATATTAAAAATAGTGGTTCTCCCTGTGAGCACCGCACGTGAAACAATTGAAGTTCTCCCGGTGCGCGAAACTAATTATTTTAAAGAGTATGCCTCTATAGAGGGAAGGAGATGGCAACCATATGAACGCACATTGAAGGTACCAGTCGTTTGTTTGCTTGAACACATTAATTAGCGAACTTTTCAGTTCAAACACAAATTATTCTCACCTTGTTTAGATGTAGTGATCAATATTGCTGCCACAACGGTATGCCCAGTTGTATTGAGAAACAATGACGTAAGGCAAAGCAAGTTTTGCTAGTTAACACTACTATTTTGGCTAGTTGTTCATCCAAAAATAATTGCGACATAAATGGATCCGTTTGATTTAGATTTTTTCTTAAGTTGTGTTTGTTGAAATATTTTGATTTGTTGCAGCAAAAAGCAATCCTATATTACATTTCTCATCATCTGAGTCTACTGTAATATATCAACAATTGTTTTACATGTGGAAATCTCTATAGATTTTTCATAACAAATGCGCTGAATGTACAATTATTTGACATACATATGTTAGCCTGTTAGGAAACATTGCAAACAATCAAACTGAAGCCTTACTGAATTATTCTCACAATTACATTAACTTTTAAAATAATATTCTGTAGCACTCAAAAGTATTGGGCTTCTCCGCATTTTCCAATTTCTATATGAAATGAAAATGGATTTAATCAGAAGTTTTTGCCACTGATCAACATCAAAATGTTAACAAAGTTAAAAGAATAAATCTGCAAATTGTTTGAAATTCATTGCTTATATAAAACAGAAAATAGTATTAATCGCCTTTGCTATGACACCCCTGAACAAGCTGCTATATTTAGCACAATTGTAACAACCCACATCATCCTGAAACAGGGTTGCCATAACCGCGGTTTTAACACTAAATCGGGCTACTTTTCAAACAATGTTGCGGGTGAAAATTGGTCGCGGGTGGCAGATTTTTGGGCTACTTCTGAACTTCACCGCAGCCGCACCATTTCTTTATTTGTAATGCTATATTATGTGTTTCTATGCTATTATCACAGTCAGATGTCATCTATGTAGGATCCGCGGCTTCACATGGGTATATACTGCATCTTATGTTTTGTTACGGGGGATGGAGTTCACTTGTAAAAAGTCAATATTGTGCACCAACAAAAGTTGGGCTAGTTTTGAGTCATTTTGGGCTGGATTTAAGCAGTCGTTGTGACGAAAATTTTTGCTTAACCTGGCGACACTGTCCTGAAAACACCTGATGCAGCGAGATGCTTCTCTGGAATGCTTATCAGCATGTAGTTGATCAAATGAGATACAATATGAAAAATGTAATTGTGTCAATGTATTGTTTTAAAATATATATATATATACAAGCTTATTATGGTAATGATTGTCTACTTAAAATATTCAGTGTTACGATATTTTTATTTTATTTTTCCAACAGACTTTGTATATTATGGTACTGTAACAAGATGGTTTATTACAAAATTACTAAAATGACTAAATCCTAATCTTGCCAATGTATATTTCATTGTTCCAGTATTCTCTCACTGCTTATCCATCACCCACCACATCCATGTGATGGATGGGTCTTTCTAGACACATGCATCTTAAAGTGTTCACTGTGATCAGATGATGTCATTGTGTTTAGTCTAGAGCACTTTCTTTTTAAAGTGGGTGTTCTGAATTGAATAAACATGGCAAACATTATAGAATTACTTGTTAGCATATTTGCTAGTTATTCAAGTGTTTTTTTTTCATTCAGCTTGCATTATGTTGGTCTGGGCATGCTTCGATGTTTTCATTGCTGAATTTGTTCAGAACATGTGAAAACAAATGTTTGAGTTCATACTTCCTTATTGCGTTCAACCGAGAAACAAAAAAGGGGGGAAAACAATTTTACTAGGGGAGAGTAGAGGGCGATGAGCTGGATGTGATCTTCCAAACCAATCCCAAAGAAGAACAGCTGGTAGTAGCCCCAGATGAGCATGAGGCCAGCTGTTATGATGACTTTAGTTAGTTTTGAGGCAACTGGCATCACATGCTAGCTTGCTAGCTTGTTTAGATCTATAATAGTATTCTCAAGTTCAGCTGTTTTAGTATATGGTCACATGAAACAGAATAATTGCTAAGAAAATTGAAAAGGACTGCAGTTGCTGGTCATTGTTGGCCAATGTTTTCATGATAGTTCCATGTTTCTTATTTGACGCCTCATTTTGAAACGCAAAGACGTAAAGGACGTTCTAAATCAGTGTCCGCATTGAAGCAATGAATACACAATGTCAACATTTTTTTACCAAGAGGAAGAAAATCATGTCACTACCAATGTTGACCAATCACTGATAAAAGGCATAGACTTGAAGTTGTAGACTTGAAGTTGCTTCAAGATGTTGTGCACACCAGAAAATTGTGTCTTAATCCATTCAGATGGTGTTGCGATCGTGAAGCATGCCCACATAACCACGACACATGCTCAGACTTTTACTCCCCCACTGGCCCTCGTGGCTAACCAGCGAGCAGCTGCACACCCCCTTCCTATTCCACTGCAGCAACCAGAGGTCAGCACACAACTCCTGCATTACCCTATCCTGCATCTTCATACTTTTATGTGTTTCTTTCTTTATCATCCTTCCTGCCAAACTACTTGTTTAATCTTTGATTTACGGCCTTAAGGATATTGGGGACTTGAAGACAAACAAATACAGCTACAAATTATAATGGTATTTTCACATGTTCCTGTTTTGATTTAGTCTATAAGCCTAGTGGAATAGATGTACCGATGAATGTGAACTTGTAAAACATAATTCATTATTGTTATTACTTGATTTTTTTTTAATTTAACATTTAGATGTTATTACTTGTTTGATTGAGGAAATGTAATTCCCTAAACTTATAGAAGTAAAATGCTCAGTTGGAAAACAACCATGGAAACAGTACAACATGCAACCCATGAAGAGACATTTTTACTTGCTTGCCAATGTGTTAAGTCTTGTCTACCAGGTCTGGCAAACACTGTGCTCCATGTTAGCTATGGTTGCAATTACATGGTTGCATAATGACGTTTTCTACCCCTATATTGCAGCCAGTAGGCTAATGTTATGCATTTATAACTTGTCTTGACTTGATTATACTTTACAGATAAATACCTAGCTATGTAAAACTAATGAAAGGGGTAATTTTTCAATTCAAATTGTTGGTATTTTTGATACAGTATTGGCTTTCACCCAAAATAAACTTCCAGGTTTCACCACTTCACAGCTTCGGTTGTACCATAAACTTTTTAAACATTTTGCGGATGGATTTAGGAAGACCCTCCCCTTCCGTAATGGGACCAACTAGCTCATCTACAGTGTATTGCCCAAAGTATCTTGCTAATAATGAGATGGTGCTTGCGCTTCATTTTGAAATAGTTCCTCTAACAAGCGCAATACGTATCTACCAAATCTTTTAAAGGGATAGGGGTTTTTTTCTCCATTGTAAGTCCCTGGGAATGTTTTTCCTAGTACTCTCCACCAGTTTCTGCCAGAGTCCTATCTTTATTTGGAGCCATGCCTGACAATAATTGTTATTCGCAAAAATGATGACAAAGTGAATTAGTAAAGTCCCTCCCGCAAGGCCAACTTCCATTGGAAGGTGTGCAATAGCCTGGAGATGAGGTTACAGTGTCAGTGATTCATACAGCAACAAGTTACTATGTTAACCGTTTATAC
Source organism: Esox masquinongy (assembly GCA_016801175.1). Taxonomy (NCBI): domain Eukaryota; kingdom Metazoa; phylum Chordata; class Actinopteri; order Esociformes; family Esocidae; genus Esox; species Esox masquinongy. The sequence continues at coordinate 35,351 of JACXGI010005444.1, read as the reverse complement.
TGAAGGATGTTATTAATCAATATTAGACATTAGATCATTTATTTTGAATAGTTAACCAATTAAAAAACATTTAAGTCCTTCACCAGTAATGTTGTTTGTAATGTTTCATTTACTCTTAGTTGTTTAATGTGGTTATATCACTCTGCATACAGTATATTCATTGTGTTAATATTTTCCAATATTTTATTTTTTATTTACCTGCAATTATCTGCAATTTTGAAAATGTTAGCATTTCACTGTGTAAACCTGTTTTTAGCCAATCCAATTATGATTAACCAAAAAATCAACAATACATCCCTTTAAAAGAAATGAAGTAACTCTTCAAAATGAATGACATTGAACAAATAATGTAAAAGTAAGACATGTTAGTATAAACAGAAACAGATAATTGAGTTGTAGGGTAGTTGCCATATGACCAAAACAAGCGTGAACAGTTCATCTCAAAATATTGCATGGCCACATTCAATCATGAGATTATATCAAATTTAATTATTTTTTTTACGCATTAATGCCTTCAATGTGTTCTCCGGAGAAACATTACAAGTAATGAGAATTCTGTAATTTCCATCAACTTGAATCTGGAGTTAATTTCGGTGGCTGCTGCTTTTCTTTGGATGTGTTAGCAATCCACATTCACACTATGGGACAATCCTATAATTTGGTTCAAAATTGTAAGAAAACAAATTAAACACTGCATTAAATGAACGTATTACTCAACTTAGAAAAAGGTATATAACTTTATAAACTTTTAGGTACAATATGTCATATTTGAATGTATCAGTAATGGCACATCTCAAGGGACAACGTGGTCTCAGGGGACTATGTAGACTACCTGATTTCGTATGATATGTTACATTACGTTAGGTTACAGTAGGTTACATTACAATGCGCTACCAAAACGTATAATACAGTACGAATTGGCTAAAACATAACATATCTTACGAACGCTATAACAAGGTATAATATGTTACGAACACTATAACAACGTATAATATGTTATGAATGTTATTAAAATGTTTTGAATCGGCAACATTCAGATCTGAAGGCGGGCGCCCTACCCACTGCTCCACACAGGGTATATGGATAGCAAGGAACGAGTAGTGGCCTTACCAAGTTCTCTACAATGTGGTATAAATGCTTTTTAACATTACAGTTAGTTTAATGTTAGGTTTCACAGCACTAGAGTTAAGGTTAGGTATCACAGCACTGGGGTTGAGGTTAGGGTTAAGGTTTGGGGTATGGTTAGAAAACGGAAAAGGTTAGGTTTGGTTAGAGTTAGGTATCACAGCACTGGGATTCAGGTTAGTGTTTGGGTTAAGGTTAGGTAACACAGCACTGAGGTTAAGGTTAGGGTTAGAAAGAAAATCACTTATAACACATTGATGTTGTAACACCACTACTCGCCTCCTCTAACAGCAAGTTCCTGTTTGGAGCAGTGGGTAGAGCACCTGTCTGCGGAGCAGAACCCTAACCCGAAACACGGCTTAGGGTTTTTTTTCTGGATTATTACTCTAACGTTACTTTACCTAACATAGTATATCTTACGAATTTGGCTGTCAAAGATTTATGTAAAATAGTCTGCGTAGTCCCCTGAGACCAGGTAGCAAGGGAAGACCAGACACAGATATAATACTTTGTTAATTAGGGTATGGTTGCAAAATGTATGTGCGTACCGCACTGATATCTTCTAGATGAAAGCATGTGGAAAGGATAAGCCAATATGGTGAGAACAGGGCCAGACAGCACAACACTTTTTAGACAAAATGAATGATACAATTGTAATGATAGAACATATTAAACGTTCATCTGCTCAGCCAGAAAGAACCCAAGCAATTGTTCCAGCCAGAGACACATCTCAGCCAAAGCATGATGAATCTGAGCCATGCACGATGAATTTGAGCCAGGCACGATGAATCTGTGCAATGCATGATGAATCTGAGCCAAATCATAATGAATGTGTGCCATGCAAGATGAATCTGAGCCTTTCATGATGAATCTGAGCCAAAACATGATGAATTTGTGCCATGCATAATGAATCTGAGCCAAAGCATGATGAATTTGTGCCATGCATGCACAAGAGGCAGGCCGACGTGTGCACACACTGATTGCTGATCACCCTAAATTATATAAAATAAAAGTTCAAGTTCATACGCCATTTTCTAACATAGGCATTATCATTATTTGAAGCAGCTCTCATGCACAGTAGGCTACTTAAAATAAAATTGTTTGTGCAATATTTGTTTTATTACAAACTATAATAGAGTCTGCACAATAGTTTTATTTTACCAGTTGACTGAGAACACATGTTGTCTTTTACAGCAACAACCTGGGATCTCTAAATGTACTGCTTTGTTCTGCAACAGATTTCTCACCTGCCAGCTTGGACATTTGATCTAGCAACATTTTGGATACTAATCAGATGTTCTAACCCCAAGACTTACTGCATTTTCTAATATTACCGAAAAAACATTTTTTAGTAATGTAACAAGAGCCAGTGTTTGTAGCCGGCATGGAAATCATCACCATATAAAATGTTAACATTGTTAAATAATGATAATAATAATAAAGATTAGATTAAAGGTTAAACTGTATTAGCAGCAAACCCATAGCCTGTAGGTGTAATTAATTTTTCATTATCAAAATATATTATGTTTTTGTTTTGCCTTTTTTGCTTTGATAGAGCTGTATAAAATAACTTGTACTACTAAAACATATTTTAAATGTTTTTGCCGGACCGCGTAAAGAGGAGCTGGCCAAGAAGAGCGAATGTCTCTTATTGAGTGAGTGAGTGACTGACTGACTGACTGACTGGCTACCCCTTGTTAAATAGCGTAGTGGTTAGAGAAGCGGACTTGTGAACTATAGGTCCCGAGTTTGTATGTCCTAGCAGGTGAAGCAAAGTACGCCTTAGGAATTATTCCGTATAGATGAAAACTTCGCTGGCTATAACCGTTAGTATCTACATTATCTACAAATTTGTTGATTTTAAGCTTAATATTGATGTCATGCTTAATTTATTGGTTGTTTCATAATCGGAAATCAAGTGCATTAAACCTGAAAATCACTTCAAGCACTTCAGTCAGTAAAATAGCTCTTTGGCTAGCAGTTGCTGCAGCTCAGTTAGCTAAGCAATGTTTCGTCCAAAATAGTTTTTTTGCAAAGATCAAAACCAAATATAATCTTTGAGACTTTTCCAGCAATCATGCAAAATAAGTAATAACAATATCAATCAGGGCTATGAAGTTGTGTGCAGATGGGGAGGGCTGATTTATCAGCTCTGAGTTACAAGGGCGTCTGTGTCTGTTTTTTAGTGTGCCATCTACACAAACAGCACTAAAATCCTTTGCTAAAAGTGAAATACTGTGTTTATGACTTCCTCACCAAAATAATTTAAGCATTATTGACCGATTTATTTTTTTGTGTAAATTATTCAGGAAGAAATGGGGTTAAGCAAATGTTTTCTATCGCTTTTTTATTTCAGGAAGCATGTTATTTAGAAATTCATTGCTTTAGCTCAGATTATTTCATTCTGTTTTGAGAAATGGGGTTTATTAGGTGACATTGGTAATATACAGTATTTGAAATATTACTGTATTACTGAATATCACATTGTTGCGTATAATATTATGAATGCTGGTTGAATCGGAACACTATCTGATGTAAGACAATAAGTGTGAGTGTTATTATGCATTTTTAGTCTGTGCATGTGTAGGCAAAGCTTACTCAATCCTGTGTTGTCCAAGACCTGAATGGCAATTCTCAGACTCTGACCTTGCACTAAATCAAATCAACCAGATGTATCACTCAATTAGCACGCCACCCACCGTATTTCTTTCTTTATTTTGTTAGATTGCTTCCTTTTTCAGAGTGTCACTCTGATTACGTTGAGGAACACCACAGGGATGTGTTTGATTATGTTCTCTGGCAGACCATCCATCTGTGGACTGGGGTAAACAAAAGAGCAATAACAGCTCAACAAAGATAAGATTTGATTCATTCCTGTTCCCTTTTATCACCAGACTTTACAATTACCTTGCGTCAAGCCATTATATTTTAGAAGTAGTTGTTGGTCCCCTGTATACGTCCTAGTACTTATCTTTCCCAAAGTGCTGACAATTTGCTTGCACTGCCACGGTGTGTGGATTCGCCGTCATATTTTTGGGTTCCCAAGACATCAGTATGATGCATGTTAAAATTGGGATGAGTTCACTTCTGTCTGTTCGCCGAGTAGAATTCACCAATTGGATTGAATCATCAGTCATGATAAGGAAGATAAATGGTTTCCCTAATTACCACCAACTAATATTTATGAATATGTTCTAACTGAAAATGTTGCCTGATGTTATATATTAAGATATCATCCTACATCAGACCTGGGCAAGATAAGGCCCCCGGGCCGGATTTGGCCCGTTGAGTAATTCTATCCGCCCCGCGATACATCCAAAACTTTTAAAATAATACAAAATAAAAAATACCTGACGAGGTCCGCAGATTACATTAGTTTATTTACTGCTGCATATTTATTCATTTTCAAATTAAAAGTCCCGTGGCACTCCCAGTAGTACAGCAGTATCATACTGTCTTTTTAAAATACTTTTAAGTTGAAACAAGGTATTTGCGTTGCTATGATACGTAGGGACCAGCACCACAATCCACGCGCGGAAGTTAGCGCAGATGCAGCCTCACTGATGAATATCTTGCAGCAGTACCGCACACTGCTTCAACAGAACCGCACACTGCTTCAACAGTACCGCACAATGCTTCAACAGAAATGACTCCTGACCTCACCTCACTTGTCAACGACCATACGAGGCTCTACTGTTCATATTGAGTGTGTAGCCCTAAAAGTTGATTTCTTGGGTCTGGGCTGCTGGAATAGCTGTCGTTAAAAGCACATAGTACAAAAAATATACTGTATGAAGTTAGACGACGGCAATTATACCAACATTTGCTTTGAGTGAAAATCTTCAGAAGTGATTTCATAGACTTATGGCTGCCCTAATAACTATTGTACCTATATAACTTTTATACACTATACCTTATGTAATAAACTTACTCTGTTGAGTTGAAAGTTAAGTTTTAAGGCAAATATGTGTTGCAACATTTCTATTGAGTGATAACCCTAAAAAGGGATTTTTTAGGCCTTTGCATGCCATAATAACAGTTGTTAACAGAAAATAATAATAAAAAAACATTATTAAAGTGAATTAACTTTGATTATGAAAACGGTGTTGCATGGAAAATAAATATGCATAAATATAATATGCAAGTTAACAGAGTTAGCTATGTTGTGTGTTTTTTAGGCATGTTGGTTAAAAAAGTAATCTGGCCCACGATGCACTTTTCAGTGTGGCCCCCCAGTGAAAAATATCGCCCACCCCTGTCCTACATGGTACTATTGGTCTATGTTGGTCCTACTAGCTCAGAAGATAGTTATAATATGTTCACCAGGGTTGAGAACACAGCAATATACTTTCACATGAAACATTTTCAAAGAAACCTACGAAAATTTAGCCTAGCAGAAATGACAATGAAAATAAGGGTTGGAATTTGTTGAATTAAATTAAGAACATTCTAAAAGGAAAAAGGTTTTGGCGGGTAAATTAGGGTTTTTTCACATTGTAACGGAGGGAACCCCTATAAGTTATTCAAAGAACCAGTACCATTACAATTTTAAAGAACATTTTGGGATAGGATTTTGGGTTGGTTTTTCATGGTTTTTAAGTAACAACGTTGTGACATAATTGCATGAGACCAATCATTGAGTTTTGCCATTTGTAAGCCTGCTCACCCACCTACGAGTTTCTACTAAGTACCAGATATCAAATAGGGCTGAAAACTGGAAACAGGCGGTACTTCGAGCCGGGCCATGGGCCAATTAAAAAACAGACACAGCTGTGAATTTCATAGCAGGAACCAACACAAACCTTCAGTGGAAAAGCAGCATAAGTGTAACTGAAGTTAATATTCCAGCTAGGAAGGAATAATAAGTAGACTAATATGCATTTGTCTTTTAAGCTGTGGGGTTTGTTTTTAAATTATAAACAATTTGTAACTGATAGAATCTCACTGATAAGCATTCTTAATGATGATGTGCAATAACATGCTCTTGAGGTATAGGCTATCCCGGCATTTGTTAAGCACTTCCCGGTTTTCCAGTTATGACTATCCGATCTGATTGCGGATATCGAGTGTGAAACGCATACAATTATGGATACAATTATGACAAGATCACCACACCCCTATTCTTTACCATACCCTTTGATATTTTTCCTTGAAGAACTTATAGTGGTTCCCCCACACATTCAAAGTAAAGGATGCTCCAATAACTTTTTCTTTTTAGAGTGTAGACAAATGGATGGATAATTGTTTAAAAAGTTTATTTAAGTGGGCTAGCTTAGTTACACATCTAATACATGTAGTGGCGTTGGGTCCCCAGGAGTGGTTTGAAAACCACTGGACTTGGTTATGAATGGTGGCTTTTTACCAACTTTTTAAGCCTTGGTCTAAGTAGAGGTTACTCACAATCAACAGAACAAACTTATATTTTTCTGGTTTGAAAGGCTTGCAGAATGCAGCGACAATACTGCCTGTTGTACTGAATATGCGTTCAGATGGACTGCTTGTTCTGGTTGCATAGAATAACTGGACAACATTTGCAAAATGTCCCAAATGATTTTTCCCGGGTTATCAAGATAAAATAAATATGTGTGATGTCCACTTAAAAGGGGTGAGCTTGTATAACTGTAATCAGATTTTTTCAAGTAGGCTAATGGACAATGCATAGGCTATGCCTGCCTAGTCTACTGAAATCAATCTAGATAGCAAGTTCACCAACACAAACAGGTCTAACACTGTTTTATTATTCAATGTCTTTAAATTAAGAGTAGCCTGTGTATTCAGTGATTATTATACATTTTTGTATAATACATTATACATTTTTGTATTGAAATTAGATTGGTTTGTTTAAATCATCATCAAGAAAATAAGAATAATAACATATACACAATTTAGATTATGCTTATGTTACTTGTAATAGAAGATGGACCTAGTTAAATTTATAAGACCTTTAATACAAAATGTCACTTGTAAAATCGTTTGGCGATATTCACAGCGATTGTTTTCTCTGTTAATGTGACATCACAAAACATGATGGGCAATGTTCAGAGTCTATAAGACAGCTGTTACAAATCTTCACAGCCTTATAGTAGGTCGTTTTGCCACAAAGTTCTATATATCGAGTTGCACAGGTTGGTGTCCACACCCGGTGCTCTGAGCTTGGAGATGGGCTTGAATAGAACAATAATGTTGAATGCTGAGCTATAGTCAACATTCAGCAGCCTCACATGGCTGTTTCTTTTCTACAGGTGTGTTGAGGCTGTGTGAATAGTGATGTAAATCAAATCTTCCATTGATCTGATTTGGTTGGTAAATTGCAGTGGGTCTAGTTATCCTGGCTATAATGTGGGCCATGAAAAGCATCTTCAATCACTTCCTGATGACGGATTAATGCAACAAAGCAATAGTCATTAAGACATGTTGTCTTGACTTTCTGAGGCACTCTAACTTTGGTGATCTCCTTGAAGCAAGTGGGTGCGACAGCACGGGACAGGGACATCTTTGAAGAAGTCCCTAATTGAATCCTTTTGGGATCTTTGTGCATCATCGACCACAGTTAAAATAACTGAAGTGAGAAGAACACAAAGAATGTTTAAAAAAGTAACTCATTACACAGAATGTAGCGGACCAATTAGAACAAACAACTTAATTTTATTATCAACATGTATTAATAATTGTTTAAAGATTATTAATCATAATTGTGCTGAACCATACTCAAGTTTACTGTACGTTTACTGTACATTTAAACAGGAAAAAAAATGCAATTCCCCCTGGGAACTAACAACTTCACATTAATTATTATGTCCTTGCATCAATGCAAACTTTTTAAGCGATATACAACTGACCAAAACAAGAAAACAACTTGATGGTTAAATTAGTTTAAAAACTGTATGAATGAAATAATCAGACATACATCACATCAATATATATATATATATATATATATATATATATAAGGGCAGTAATTCCTATTAATGTTTTTGGATGTAAATGACGTCAAATTAAAGCTGACAGCTTGAACTTCAACTAACATCTTAGTCATTGTTTCATTTCAAACCAATGTGCTAAGGTACAGAGCCAAAACAACAAACCAGTAATATCATAGTATCACATTATTATAAGACAAAAATATCCAAACAGCAAAATGTAATAAATATGTAGTTACAAGTAACTTAATATTGTTGTTTTTTATTCAAATTTGTGATGTAAATTCTAACAAACTGTAGCATAGCATAACTTTGTGTTTCTCGTGGCTTGCACAGAAAATCACACATATTTTATGAAAAAGCAACATGAAAAATATGTTGGATCTGCAGTCACATTATGAATTTAATTTAAAAGTGTTCGTCAAAATGATCTGAACCACCTGGTTGACCTCACATTTCATTGCCAACATATTAGAATGTTTTTGAATGGCATGTCTAATTCGGCTACTGGGTGGTGTAATAAATCAAACCCCATGCGGTCACTTAGGGCCCCACCAAAAATATTAATTGCATTTTTTTATTATAGTGAAAAAAATGCATTAATTGAAGTAACGGACACAGAAGACTGTGAATAAGGCTTTCATGGTCGAACTGCATAAAAAAAACACCACTGAGAGACACCAGAAAAGGAACCAGACAAGCCTGGTTCAGCCGGCCCGCAATTAAAAGTGTATGTTTAACCACTACGCCACACATTTGTTGAGTATTGGTATAGCATCTTGACATTAGATAATTTTATTACGCATTAATCTCACCCCAAGTTTGAATATTTCGCTAGACACCATTAAGCATTGTTTTAAATGTTTCTTATTAAGTGTACCTCCACCACAAATAGCATCTATGAACTGTATGGCTTTTACCACTGGCCGTTTTAACAGCTTATTAGCCAGTAATAGGCTTACTAATATTTACTAACTTACTAATTGGAATAGTCATAAGAATTGACTAATTGCTAACAAGACTGAAGATTATACTGCCAAAGCTATTTCATTTCATGGCACAAAAACATTTGTTTTTCTTTCATTCGTGAATGACATTGATTCAATAACTATCAGTTTGGGTGATGATGACTGACTTTTTTTGTCAAGTGAGAAGACAAGAGAATTGTGGAAACCCCTAAGCTTTTACTGCCCAAGGGGTTTTGCTAAAGCCTATATTACTCCAAAAATCATGCACGGATGCGTACTTAAACAAGAAACCAGGCAAGCCTAGTTCAGCCAGCCCGCAGAAAAAAGTGTTGCCATCTTGAGATTTGAACCCGGGTCGTCCACATGAAAGGCTGTGTTGTTAACCAATACACCACAGTGCAGTGCACTTACAGGTGTCAGTATAGCCTCTTGTCTATACTGACACCCGACATCTGTATATCCTGAACAAATCCTCTTTTGCCACTGGCCGTTTTAATAGTTAATTGGCCATTCATGAATGACATTGATACAGTTAAGCTGACTAACGTTTCTTACTAAGTTTACCTCAACCACAAATAGCGTCTATGTATGCCATTTGCCACTGGCCGTTTTAACAGCGGATTAGCCAGTAATAAGCTTTACCGGTATCTATTAATTTACTGGAATAGGCATAAGAATTGAGCAATTGCTAGCAAGTCTGCCAAAGCTATTTTATTTCATGGCATAATAACGTATTTTTTTCTTTCTTGGCAAAACAATGTACATTTTTCTTTCATTCGTGAATGACATTTATACAGTAACTATCAATAAAGGTGACGATAACTAACTTTTTCATCAAGTGAAAAGACGAGAGAATCGTGGAATCTACCAGAAATAATTAATAAATATCGTTGCTCTTAATAGATTCGAACCTATGTCTTCCACATGAGAGGCACGTCTTTAATCACTACGCCACATCATTACACATTTCAGCAGTCGCTAGACTCCATTGAGGATTGTGTTAAACTAACTAACGTTTCTTATTAAGTTTACCTCCACCATAGCGTCTATGAACTGTATTGCTTTTGCCACTGGCCATTTTAACAGCTTATTAGCCAGTAATAGGCTTACTAGTATCTACTAACTTCCTAGGAATAATCATAAGAATTGAGCAATTGCTAGCGAGACTGAAGATGAACTTTTCCATGCCAGAAACAGTCGCAATATAACTGTAAAGTGTTTGATTTCTGGCTTACTATAACGTAGATACTAATGGTTTTAGCCAACGAAGTTTTCGTCAAGACGAAATAATTCATAATGCGTACATCGCTTCGCCTGCGAGGAGATACGAACTTGTGACCTATAGTTCACAAGTCCGCTTCTCTAACCACTACGCTGTTTAACAAGGGGTAGTCAGTCAGTCAGTCACTCAGTAAGAGACTTTCGCTCTTCTTAACCGGCTCCACTTACGTGGTCCGGCAAAAATCCACCAGAAACCATAAACGGTTTTAGTTTAGGCTTACTATAATGTAGCTGCTGAAGGTTGTAGCCAGAATAGTTTTTGTCTATCTTGATCCAAAAAGCCTGCACCAATGTGTAATTCGAAAATCCACCAAAAACAGTCGCAATATAACCGTAAACAGTTTTATTTTAGGCTTGCAATAACGCAGCTACTGAAGGTTGTAGCCAGCGAACCTTTTTGTCTATCCAGAACAAATCCTAATGTGTTATTTGTTTTGACTGTGACGAGATTCAAATGTGGGACCTATCATTTTCAGGGCCGCTTATCTAACTACTAAGCTATTTAACAAGGGTCGGTCAGTCACTCACTCACTCACTCACTAAGAGCCATTTGGTGGAACTGGATTTTGACCCGTTTTTGATTTATTCGAAATAGTCAATGAATTAATGTAACAAATGAATTTAATGTGTAAAGAGAGTATTACAATTACAGTACAAATATCAAAGCTTAAAGTACTCCGGAGATTTGAGGTGTTTGCAAGAGCAGAGAAGCATGCAGAGTTCAGGAGGAAAATGCAAGAGCCTTTCGCAAACCTTCACTCTGGTTATATCCTAAAACTCAAGTAGTGGGGGTTGGTTAATTGACCTAAGGAAAACAAAACCAGTCCTGTAAAATAGACCCCTTATTAATCAGTGATATCTTCTGATCTGTTTCCTGGGACTCTTCCTATGACACAGGGGTGTTATCTCAAGGATCAAGCAAGCTAAGCAATTAAAAGCAACCCTTTTGTCCCTGCATTCCCACCTTACAGAAACATCTGTTAACCATAAACATTCCAATGACAACCTACTAGGACAGAATACAAGAACATAGAAAACATTTCTATACTAACTAAGAAAGAATAATTTAACTGATAACTAAATTGTGGACTTTACATTTTTTGGTTCCTTCACATTCGCTCTTCTAGGCCGGCTCCACTTACGCGATTCGGCAAAAAGGGACTTTCACGGGCCAGGATACACCAGCAACGAACATTAGACGGTTGGAAATCTGTCCTTTGGTCTGATGAGTCAAAATTTTAGATTTTTGGTTCCAACCGCAGTGTCTTTGAGAGACGCAGATTGGGTGAACGGATGATCTCTGCATATGTGTTTCCCACCGTGAAGCATGGAGGAGGATGTGGTGGTGTGGGGTTGCTTTGTTTGTTACACTGTCTGTGATTTATTTAGAATTCTAGGCACACTCAACCAGCATGGCTCCCATAGCATTCTGCAGCGATACGCCATCCAGTCTGTTTTGCAGTTAGTCGGACTATCAGAAAAAAACATACAGTACAGGCCAAAAGTTTGGACACACCTTCTCACTCAATGCGTTTCCTTTATTTTCATGACTATTTACATTGTAGATTCTCACTGAAGGCATCAAAACTATGAATGAACACATGTGAATTATGTACTTAACAAAAAAGTGTGAAATAACTGAAAACATGTCTTATATTCTAGTTTCTTCAAAGTAGCCACCCTTTGCTCTGATTACTGCTTTGCACACTCTTGGCATTCTCTTGATGAGCTTCAAGAGGTAGTCACCTGAAATGGTTTTCCAACAGTCTTGAAGGAGTTCCCAGAGATGCTTAGCACTTGTTGG